>JARJDZ010002784.1:0-18644 GCA_030264555.1 Aleochara sp. GC000083 | reverse complement strand
CAGAGCCAGTTGAACCCTGGTTTTTTAATGAGGTTATTACTCCTCAAGCCCTCCTCCTTATCTCTTCCACGATAAGGCCCCCGGCTTGGGACGGGTATAGCGGTGTGCTCTAGTTTTTCTAATTCATAGTGAACACCATTACACTGAAACAACAATACACAACACTGAGTGTGCAAGGACCCCATTTATAGTTGCCAGCTTGAAGAAATTATCATTGTAGGCAATTCTAATAGTGAACAATGCCACTTTGATTTTTCAAAATGTAAAGCAAATGACCTAGCAGATGTCTCAGCCCAAACCTTATCTCTGAATGGCTTTTGCAATGTATTTCCATTGATTTGAGCAACTCATCTGGATGTCCTGATTGATTTATGCATATATTACATAGTGGATCAGTGGGTCAAAGCCAAATTAAGTACTGCACAAAGTGCACTCAATATTATGAATATAATTACTCACATTAGCTGCTGAAAACTGTTTCTCATGGAGAAGACATGATAACAGCACTGAATGAAATATTTGAAGCTTCTCAGATTGCTAGTAGACTTTTGCAGTTCCTCAAAATCTGTGGTGAAGGTAGTAACAACACTTGCAGATTCTAAAAGAAGAAAAATGGAATATATAATTGTTTCCCTATTGCTACTATAGGATTAATTACCTTACAACTCACACTCTGAAATCCTACATAGCAGTCCAACAGCACAAAATTCACAAACAAGGCAAACACAATTTGATAATCAGTTCTGTTGATGTCAGGCCAGTTTCTTAAATTTCTTATTAGCTGTCACTATTGCAGCACTAAATATTTTGAGATTATGCTTATTAAATTCAGAAGTAAGAAGAGGGCAAAATAAAAATGCTTATTTTTCACGTAAAACATGGAGAATGATGGTGACGTGAGGGAGTAATGTTATTACTCCACTTGGTGGGATAATACACTTGAATCTGTGCTAATACTCTGCATTTCCATAATTCATGTTTCATGAACGCGCATTTTTTATACAGGTCCACATTCGGGTAGACTTCCGATTGGCGACTATTGCCACAGAGTAGAGTCTATACAGAGAATTCATTTGTGAATCCAATTTTCTTTGCGCGTGCGCTAGATAACAATGGATCGCCATATTGAAATTCTCCCAACGAACGTAGATAGGCAACACATCATGCGTATTTGAAGCGGAGAAGCAGGAGAATAGTGAGATAGAGAATGTTTTCTCCGTGGTTTTCTCACTTGCTGCAGGGAGAATGCCAATATGGCGGCTATGCTCAAGGTCACGAAAAACGGTCTGTCCAACATCAAAGGTGCCGACGCCAAATGAATTCTCTGTATAGACTCTACTCTGTGCTAGTGCCGACAGCGCTACCAGAGACGCTTTGGCGCTACGCTGCGCTCGCCAAAGCAACGTGTTTCAGGGTCACCGCGGTAGTTTTGCGGCTATACAGCATGTCCGTGTATCATCACACATTTCCGGTCATCAAAAATCTTTTCTCGCAGAAAATATGTTTCTTTACTTGAATTATAGATTCGGTGGGTACGCCAAAGCAACGATTCTTCCGAGTCAGCGAGGTAGCTATGGGACTATACAGCATGTCCGTGCACCTTCATGCTTTTTCAATCCTCAAAAGTACTTTTTCAAGATTAAATGGGTTAGATTGATTTGGTTAGACTCGGTTAGGTTAGTTTTGAGGAATGTTAGTAGCTTGCTAGTTTCTGAAAGTTCAAAACGTACTTTTGCGCAAAAATATACTCCTTATTTCAAATACACATTCGGACACACTGTACATTAGAATTAGTTAGAGTTAGAATTTGGGTTTTCATGAAAAGAAATCGTATTATTCAGGCATATATACTAAAGCGCTTGAAATCGCGGTTATTCATTAATTTATGGTGACGCAAACTTTCTCAAATACACACCCTAATGCGCTATTTCAAATACTCATTCGGACACACGGTACATATCAGCGAGGTACGGCGCATAGATACGCGGCGTCGGCGACGCGCGCGATCGCAGCGCCATCTATGAGATTTTCTTCAAAGTTGCGACCAGTCGCTAATCGGAAGTGTTACCCCACATTCTTTCTTTTATTCTATTTTGTTTTAATTTTATCACCATATTCACAATCAACATCCGAGGTGGTTGTGAACTTTTTTTAATCTTTATTCTTATATTCTAAATCAAGTAAAAAAATGTTAGATATGTACGCGCTGATCTCAATATTATCTGAAATTTCGCAACAAAAACAATTTTTCGATAATAGCTACAGTAGAATCAACTTTTACTGGAAATAGAAATGAATTTACTACGTTTATAATAGCAATTCGATCATGGGTTAATTGAATAGGAAGTTTGCTTTGAAACTAATTGTAAGAAATTTTAAATGTGTACGTACGCTCGGTGATTAGCGATTCCCAATCGAAACGTACCGTATCTAACACCGAAAGTACAAGGTACTTCCAAATATACAGCCTACTTGAACATTAAAGATTCAAAATATACTTTATGCCTAGGTGGTATAAATAGGAGTCAAATAAGGTGTGAATTAAACTTAACAATTATGGTGAATAAAGTTTACTCATTCTGATAAAATCAGTGAAGTTATCACGTACATTTGTAATAACAAAAAAAGTATATAAATGACAAGATATATGACAACATATAGTCTCTTTCTATGTGTAGGAAGAAGGTTGCTTATGTATCAAATTAACATCATACTGCAGCGAACACGTTGCTTGCAATAATGAAATTATCTCAACTGCATTACACTTCATTGTGTTTTCTATACTATCATAGTAAAATATCTAAGTTAAAAATTGAACAACTTATCCCAAAAACTCACTAAAATAATATAATATGTAAAGTAAAATAAATTGCCATTTAGACTTGTGTTCTGTGTACTTATACATAAGAGCATGTACTTTATACGTCGACCATTTATCTAATATATCAGGCACCCCTCTCATAATTTCTGCACGTCACACATGGAACTAATAGTGTCCACTTGATTATATCCTTCCCACATTTTTTACAAATACACATTATAAGGTATTGTTCTAGTAAGACACTAGTTAAAGTATTTTAACAATAATAAATTTGCAAGTAATAACAACACGTCGATCGGGAGATAGTTAAGTGATTTATTACTTAAAATATACTCATACTAATGAAGAGCAATTAAAATGATAGTCTCCACGTCTGTTACATGCGCTTGTTGTAACTAATGTTCTGCTAGAACAAATTAATTAGGCGTATATACCAAGAACATACGAAATAAACAGCAGCCCGCTTGCGTTCGAGATTGTTACCAATACATTTTTTACACCAGAATTATGTTCAACATTGAAACGTTTCTGCTTATCGTTTGCGGCGACAAACCTTTTTATGCTCTGCCAACCAATGCTGCTGCTGGCAAGTTGGCGAACAATACGCTGTATTCCAGCAGCAATGGTAAATCGCATCCTGTTCACAATTGAAACACTGCAACAAATTGATTAGTTTGAGATGTCTTAATCATGCAATGTAAACATACCCATTGTTTCTTTTTGGTCTCAGATATTTGAGCGTTATGTGAATCAAACAATCTCTTCATCGTATCATTGTGTTCGTTTTGGAGCCGGTCAATCTCGGCCTGCATGGAATCCATCGCAGCGACGATTATCTGCTTGTTGGTTTTGCACTGCTCCAATTTGCGTCTCATCTAAAATTCATGAGTTTCATTACAATTCTATTAACTTTTCATACCAAAATAATCAAACCTTTTCAACGGCGTCACAATACTGCTGATCCAATTTCTGCATGCCTGGTTCTTCATCGCGATCACGTAGTAATTCAGTGGAACTGGACACTAAATTCTGTGTTGGATCATGCAGTTCATGGAAACCATCACGTTCTTCGTCAATGTCTGATATATTGATAATGTCGGTCTCGGTCCCGTTCTTTGTCTGCTTTGGCACAGGAGTTTTCGGTGATAGGGACTGGCTCAACTTACGAACTTTAGTAGGTTCAGCGCCTTCTACAAACGAAAAACAGTGATAAACTATTCAACTCTAGCCAACTATTAAATACCTTCTTCATGATAAGACATTTTCCGCTTCATTGGTGATGAAGCTGCGCTGCTACCGGCAGCCCGAACATCTTTGGTCGCACTACCATTCAGTTCAGTAGGAGAATCATGAAACTCATAAACGTCATCGCTTGTCGACATCGAGCTGGAGTTCAGTTTCTTGAAAGTCGCAGTCTTGGGCGTTTGACTATTTCGCGGCGAATCGGTTCTTCGTGGCTTGGGCTTCTTCACTGCCTTTGGCCTGTTTACGACAATCGCTTTAATGCGCGCGACCTCATTGGGATTCAGCAGCAATGATTGATGCAGTTTCATTTCCTCCATCGCTTTATTGAAGCCTGCCGTCTTCTTAATTTGCAGCTGGGAGATGCTGGTTGTGATGGGCTTTATACAATTTTTCGGCAATATTGCGCGTTCGTACTTGCCGCCAAAGAAGCGCACATCATAATTTGAATCTGTTTCTTTAATTACCTGTAAATAAATGCGCAAATTTAGAATAGGTTCATAGAAATGACTACTAAAGCTTACTTTTGCTGGCCAGTAGGGATATCCCTTTTGTTTGGCGAAAACAAGCTCATGAGGTTTTCGACATGGGAGGCAGAACCATTTATCATTGAACTTTTCATTACTATGCCTGTAGCAATCCACGCAGTTTTGCAGTTCGGCAATGTCATAATCCATGTCACGAATCATAAATTCCGCGGCACCATATTCCTGGGACTCTACGCCGTGGAATATTGCAATATTATGCAACATTGTTACGACGTCTCCTTGGAATTGCGAAAAATTCTTGTAATCTTTCGTCCGAATCTTCAGTTCTACGGCAGCCATATCCATATGTAAATAGAATAATTGGCCAGCTCGCCAGCTCATTTCAGCCGGTGTATGCCATTCATATTTTGGCAAAGTATTTAAATTACTTGTTAAATGCTCTGGTACCTAAAAATCAATCATTAGTCAAAACAGCCGATGTATAATGAAGAAATACTGAGTAAATTTTAGGGAAATATGAAAAGATAACTTACCCATGATTTAATACGAATTAAAATGAAGTTAAGTAAATAGTTAAATTCATCAACATCAAGGCCACTTCCAGGATCTTGCTTATTCAAGTTGCATATGCTACAAAGTGCTTCATCATAGATATAATCAACAGGTTTTTCAGTTGTCTTCTTCTCCTTGTCATCATTATTAGTCGAACCATTGTCGTCATCTTCAGCGGGCTTCTTATCAGAATCAGATGCCTCATCAACTTTTTCCGCAGCCGTATCACTTTCCGGCTTTGGTGTTTCTCCGTTCTTTGTCGCATCGTTATTCTCATCCAGCGTTGGTGTGCTCGTTCTTGTCGCTGCAGGTGAAACTATCTGTTTGGGAAAGATGGTTTGCTTTCGGCTAGCCCTTCTGGAGCATTCCGCATGGAATACTCGATGGCAATTCAGGCATGTGTTGACATCCCCAGCCAAATGGCATTCAATGCAGTACCAATCATATCCATCATCGGCGGGCTGCAAAAATAAATGTTCAATATTTTACTCGCATAATAATTTGTTAAGCATAGGCTTACCGTTTGCAAGTCTTCTTGCTTGTTGATTTTATAACTCTCGACCTCGTTGCCCACATTAGAACCCTTCTGTACAATTTTCTTCACTTCGAGAATCAAACCATCGTCGAGTGTCTGCTTGATATAGTTTTCTGCCTTAATCGGGTCGCAATTCGCCAGACGCTGAATCGACTTCGTCAGACGCGCTGTATCCGGTACTTGTTTCTGATGCGAAGCAGATTTGATCGCATCCCATACGTACTGAACGTACAAGGGATCTGTCGATCGACGCACCGGCATCTTTCTGCAATTGAAAGAAGAATGTTTAGCAGATCTGCAAGATTATACAATTAGCAAAGTTATAGAAACCGCAAATCATTAGTTAATCGGGAAGCTAACAGTAAATAAGTGTTAGTTACAACAATGTCGACTTTGATAAAGCCACCATAGAAAACTTGTTCTGGCTTTTTGAGTCAGTACCCTCATAATTTAAAATTTTCAATGATAAATACACAGCGTACCAATAAATTTCTACGTACATATAAAGTTTGTTTGCAGTTTTTATGGATCGCCGGGTATTTGATCGTTTCTTCAGTGTCAATAGCAAACCGTTACTCGCCAGTGTCAGTATTAATTTGCCATTCGGCAAAGAATCACCAATTATAAACTTGCACCATTGTGTAACAACATTAAAATGTTAGCATTTGATTTGGTAATCGGTATCTTACTGATCTTTCTCGGTATATCAGTGCTGATCTACATGCTATACATCGTTATCACGCAGAGGCACATTAAAGTTTCGCCTTTGTACGTTTCTGAAGCCCTAGCAACCTTATTCTTGGGCGTCTTCTACGTCGTCTGTGCATGCGTTGTGACCAACAGCGGCAATGATACGGAAATATTAGCGACTTCAGCTACAACATCAACAACGACCAGTACTGAACAAGCATATGATCCAATTGAAGAGAAAAATCTGCGAGATCTGTACAATCCGGAGAACTTCTTTAACAACGAGCGCAACTTAACAATCGAAGAGGAACTGCTTCACATCACTACAAATGACTTGATAGACAATTTCATCACGTATTACCGCGATTCGTTTGGCAATACGAGTGCATCAGATATTAGAAAGCTCATAATTGCCAATCGCTTGAGCAGGAATCTACAGAAAAAGGCGGATTTGGAGACAGATATTGAAATCGTCACAAATGAAGACTCCCCAAATGAGGAATGTTCGGTATACAATGAAATCTACTACAAATATATAATGCTTGTGGTGGCGTTCATTTATGGAGTGACTTCGGTTGTCAATTCGACAATTCAATGCAAAAGCTGTACGAAACCGACGAAGGCGGAAAAAGTCTTCATCACTCAAACTGAAAGCGATGAAGAGGAAACGCCGCCCGAATACGATTACAAATCTGTTCTACAAGTGCTTCTTGCATGGCTGCTGCCAGTTATTTATGCAATTATAGTGGCATTAACCATGAACACCTCAGAGTTGCCAGTAAATATTGAAGCACCTTTCTTTGAAATTACTCAGGCGCCTTCGGACATCGTCAACATCATCGAGCATCCACTGAATGTCTCGTTATCACCGGCCATGAACGCCACGCAAATGGAAGAGTTGCATCATGTGATCGACCGTATTTATGATATTGTCAGTAGTGCGAAGCGGGATCCCCACAACAATCCCAATCAAACCTTACCATTCGATATTCTCCAAGTTATGAATCGGAGTACTCGAGGCCTAAAACAAATTGAGGGAGGTAGTGATAAGGGCGATGAAGATAAATGCACCTTGGAAATGATGCCGATCAAGTTGCATACCTTGATAGTTTTCATTCTGAGCTACTTCTTATCGATTTTCTATGCGAAATTAACGCACACCAAACTGTCACTTACGATTAGCAAGCAGGAGGATGTGAAACTACTCGGTAGATATATCGCGGCATTTGCCTCGCTGTGGTTCCCATCGATACTGGAAGTTTTCGCGCGAACCTATCTCATGGACAACAAACCAACTGTAGCTACCGATCTCACACTGGCGTTAGGAAATCTAACACGGCTGCTTGCAAACGGCATAAATGTACGAAACATACATAAAGTCATTCAAAAATTCAACAATGTTCAACCTGCCGACAATGAATGCGTGTGAATATCACTGATGCGAAGGGCAAATATGACGCCATCCATTTTGTTGGTTAACGCAAAAATTAATCATGAGTTACATACTGACAATATTATTGATCAGTTGCATTTGTTCAGTTGTTCAACGCTTACATGCACCGAGTATACTTACAAACGATGTATATTTTATCTAAAAATAGACTTACAAACAGGCGAATTTTATCGTAGCCCAATACATACATTATTCTCGTGAAGGTGAGACCGATTAACCATATTTTTGCAGTAATATGAATATGATTTAGCAACTTAATACGTCGAATACTAGCAACTAAGTTTCTATTGATAAAATATTTATGCGTGATGCATTTTAAAACAAATATAACAGAAAACGATAAATGCACACAACGATAACTTGTGGTGACCAGGAAAATCCATGTGTATTCATAATGTACATACCCCAAAATCCAGACGAGCTGGTGGAAAGAATATTAGTCAGCGTAAACACTAATTACTCAATATCTTCACTGGACACTGAAATATGTGCACTTTTCGTAAACATAAACCAAAACACAAAACGCGACACGATCCCGATTAGCGACGGCCATTGCCCTAATATTCAGGGTCGCCAACGTTGTAAACTAAGTTACTATACCCAATTTTTAAATTTATTTTTAGATTATAACCATAAATGTTGCTGATTTTGTTTTATAAACCTTACTTTGTCGTTAAATATATGAAATTTATATTAATTTGTTTATTATAATTAATAATAAGGGTTACCATGGATGCCAAATCTTTGTAACCGATTTATTTAAATTCTTTAGTGAATTCCGGATAAACCACAAACACAAAACTAGCAAATATTGCATAAATACATATTAGTCAAATAAATAGTATCTGTATAATAAAAGGACGCTGTCAATTAAACTAAAACAAAATTAAATTTTTCTCAAAATGTATAAAATAAATTAGTGTTGGCAACACTGAAGCGCAAACGTCATAAAGGTCACCAATCATCACGAAGCTCATCAAGCAAATAAACCCCATTAACTTCCTATTTTCCGCTAGATTCCTTATTATTCCTACCATTTTAATTTTGACTTAAAAAGGTATTGATTGTATTGGCGTATAATCGGTTAATTATTAATCGAATGCAATTATACTAAATTTACGACTAAATTGTTCGTATTCACCTTAAACCTTAACTAATAGGTTATGTTTGATCATTTCATTATTTTGTTACGTTAAAATATTATTTATTATTGGTAATGATGGCACCAAATTCACTTGGTGAACTACGCGTTGCCGTGATTTGTTCAAGTAACATGAATCGTAGTATGGAGGCACATAATTTTCTTGCCAAGAAAGGTTTCAATGTACAGTCCTTTGGAACTGGCGATAAAGTGAAATTGCCTGGTTCTGCAGCTGATAAACCAAATGTTTATGATTTTGGGATAACATATGAGGAAATTTACCAAGATCTGTTAACCAAGGATAAAGCCTTGTAATTCCCTTCCCATCAAATTGACTAGAATTGTATTAATGTTTGTTTTTCTAGGTATACACAAAATGGGCTCCTGCACACTCTAGATAGAAATAGGAGGATCAAATCACGTCCTGAGAGGTTTCAAGAAAATAATGACAAGTTTGATGTCCTGATCACCTGTGAAGAGCGAGTTTATGATCAAGTCTTGGAATGTATGGAGAGTCGAACACCTGTTGATAATAGTATTGTTCATGTGATTAACTTTGATATTCAAGACAATTTGGAAGAGGCCACAATTGGGGCATTTTTAATAACAGATCTTTGCTCAGTGGTAATGTATAAAATAGTTCAAATTATGCTTTAATTTTTAACCAATATCATTTCAGCTTAGTAAAAGTGAAGATCTGGATAATGACATTGATGAAGTGCTCCATGATTTTGAGGAAAAATGTAATAGGCCAATTTTGCACAGCATTGCATTCAACTGACATAAAGAATGGAATACTTTTTATATTTGATAAACAGATCACATATGGATTATTTTCATGAAACTTCTACAGTTACTAATTTTCCCATAATTATGCAGAGTATTATCCACTTCTTCATATGTTGCATATGTGATCTGTTAATTTATTTGAACTAATATTATTTAAATATTTGGAGTTGGAAAGAAACTTGATGTTTCTGTAAAGCAAAGCAGAATCTTTACACCAAATAGATCAAGCAGGCCAAATTTTTTACATACATGAACATTGTCATATATTTATTATGAGTAACAAAATTAATGTATGAACATAACTTCATTTATTTGATTATAATTGAGTGTTCTTATGTAAAAGAAGACAACAAATACGCTGATGTAGTGTTTCAAAGATCGTGACATCAATTGTAATTTAATAACAAAAATCTTCCAAATATGTAAAATGCCTTAACTTGTTAATGTTGGTCTAAATGTGCATATACTCGACGCAATTTCTCTCGTTTCTTTTTGTTTTCATGTTTGTGCAGTTTTTTCCAGGGTTTCTCCATTCCTGCGGCGTTAGCAGCATTGGGAGCCATAGGAATGCCAGCTGCCTTGCCCAATTTGCCTTTAGTGTGTGCGCCCTGGTGCGCTTGATTAAAGAATACCTTGTCCAAATCTTCAGTCGTCAGTTTATTCGGCTGAAATTACAAATTCATTAGTTAGTATCATTACTGACTACACAGATTATCACAAAATAGAGCATAAATTTCTAATTCGTAAATAACTTTATGATTTTAACTGAGAAAATAAGTCTGCAATTTAAATATTTAGTAATTTAATTTGGGTTAATATTGAACTGCGTTACTTTAGCTGAGGTGAAAATTAAAACAATGGTTGAAACAAAGCAAAAAGCAAAATGATTTGAGGCGTAAATTAAGTTAAATTTCACAAAACTAAAAACAAAAATTTTTAAAAATACCTTGCTAGCGCGAACTTCACGTGGCGGTTGAACGTGCTTTTCAGATACAACTTTCCTTCTTTCCGGCCAGGTGTGAAATTGTTCATATTTCATATCAGGCGGTGCATGCACATAGAGTAATTTTCCATTCATGTAGTCTTTCAGGACATAACGAGCACTTCGAGGATTATCTGGTTGGCCGTTTGCTGTCATAAATCCTCTATTATCTGAAAAAAATGAATATTTTTCATTAACATCTCAATTGACAAAATTTCAAATATACTTACAGCCATATGCATTTAAAATCTCTTCCGAAGTTGGTGGACGAGCAGGATCTTCACCTTCCAGAGGCATTGGTAACATAATGCCGTATAAATCTTCAATCACATGTCGAGGTATAAGGCTGGATACCAAATTTACTGGCGGAACATGATCTCGCATTTGGTCGATGGGTAAAATGCCATTAATAACCATTTCAGCTTTAGTGAAGACAAAACTGGGCATCACCAAACCAGGACAATCACAGAGCAAAATATCTTTGTCCAAAAATAGTGTCTGAAAATGTTTAGTTTTGCCTGGAGTGGCAGAAACTGAAACTTTCTTTACTGTCATCAAAGCATTAATTGTTGAACTTTTGCCAACATTGGGATATCCAACTAAACCAATTGTTGTAACACCTTCAGTAACTTTAGGACCACTATGAAGATGTTTAAACAATTCAATGAGGTCTTCTCTGGACAATAGTTTACTAGAATTGAAAGGCTCTTGAGCATTCTCACTTTTACCTTCTAATAATGCAGAAGTACCAAGTGATTCTGAGACTTTATTCAGCATCTCTGCAAGTTTTTCTGCAGTTTCTTCCACTTTGCTTGACAACGTCTCTACTGCAGATTCAATTTCATGAACATCTACAGCATCTTCAGAAGTTTCCTCTTCATTTTCACTTTCATCATCATTGCTTTCATTCTCATCTTCTTCATCAATAACTTGTGCTTCACTGGCTAATCTGGCTGAGAAAAATGCTACTCTTATTCCCTTCTCAGAAAAATAATCAGCCCAAAATTGCCTCTGAGCCTCTGTAAGAAAATCTGCTTTATTCAATAATATCATATTCTCTTTGCTTGGGCTAACTTCTTTAACATATTTTTCA
The DNA here is from genome assembly GCA_030264555.1 of Aleochara sp. GC000083. Taxonomy (NCBI): domain Eukaryota; kingdom Metazoa; phylum Arthropoda; class Insecta; order Coleoptera; family Staphylinidae; genus Aleochara; species Aleochara sp. GC000083. The sequence continues at coordinate 6,858 of JARJDZ010002784.1, read as the reverse complement.
AGATCTTCACATCTGAAGAGTAAGGGATTTCTAGCATCAACAATCTGTATGACAACATCACTCCTTTCAACAACTCTCCATAGTTGTCTCCAGAACTCCAAATTCTTCTCATAGGGAGTTAATAGCAATCCTTGATCTTCTTGCAACATTGCAAGAGACCTCCTCCATTCAAGAAAGGCTTCTTTTTCATTTAATTGAAGTTGTTCAGGAGTTGTTGAAGCATCCCAGGCTGGTCTTCTGGGGATTTTCACTACATCTTTATGTTTGTTGTGTTCTGCAGCTTTTTCTTTCATTTCATCTTTAGTTAAAAGACCTACATTGCTCCTTGGATTGACGAACTTGATATTCAGCTTCTCAGCTTGGAATTCTGTGCCTGCAAGTTCAGCAGTTGATAAGAACTCTTGGAAGGAACTTTCTTCGGTTACAGATTGCAAATTCAGTCTGCCCCAGTCATAACCATCTTGTATTTCCGTTGTATGTAACTAAAAATAAGTAAACAATTTCCATGTTCTCATCCTGTTTGAAAGTAAGGTTAGATTATGTTTACTTACCATGGAATTATCCCCTACAAATTTACGGGTTTTAGGACCCCCAAAGCGGTCCTTAATAAGGGTACGCCCTAAACTAGAGCTACTACCCTTCTTTTTACCCATAGTTAATTATTTGTTACGTTGCACATGTGGTGAATGTAATCGAGAAATAAATTGCCTTGGAGGACTGTCTGGCAAAGATGTATAACATGGGCAACCCAAATAACAGGTAATGTTTTGTGGAAATTTTAACAGATGGCAGTAGAGACCTCTAACTTTTGTTTGTATTTGATGTTTTTCAATTTGACACGAAATAAAAGTTTTCAACTGCAATTCTGCAATTGAAACATATAACATTATTCTATTGTATAACGTTCTTGTAGACTTTACCAGCCCAGTCAATTTCATAAGCCTGTCAAACAAGTAACTTTACAATTCATTCCAGAATGTGATATTGTTTGTTAAACGTTTATAAATTCTTTCAACAATGTTTGTATTGTTATACTGGAATGTTTCCGGTAAAATGTATCAGAGTATCACTTCCGTAAACTTTTCAATATTCCAGAATAGTCAATAAAAGGTTAGAACGTGATTCAAGCGAATATGGCTGTAAATGGATACCATGACGAAGAAATTATACCCTTGGCATTACATTAATGTTGAAAACGTGTGAATATCGCCTCAAGAATGGATTACAACAGTTATTATTAACCCATGCACCAAGATGAGCAAGCTCACATTGGAATTAATCCTTTTTACACATCCCGAATCGGAATAGAGGTTTGAGGCTCTTTATCTCTAACAATAAGTACTCTTGAAATTATTGCTGGAAGCCAAGATGTATTGTACCTTTTGAGATACTTAACGCCTTCTACAAACATCATTGATATTAAATTTAATAAGGATTGTTATGATTTCTAGGTACAAAGTCCCTTGAGGCATATGCTTATTTATTGCCTTATTTTTTATAGTCAGGATCGGATTCAGGATAATATTAACAAATCGAGTATCTCTGCTATTACATATCTGAGTTACATAGGTTTTATTGTAGATTCCCCATGAAATGTGAGTGTGAAACATGTCTAGGTCCTGCACTGCATAAAAGGACGTACAAATCTTCCCGATTACGGTGAACTTACCGAAGTACATTACATGATGTGGTGTATACAAATTGACTTGAAGTAACGGTTGGAAGGAAGGCAATGGGCGCGCATCAACAGCGTGCCTTCTATTAATCATAATCAATTCCACGATGCGGCTACTCATTATGGGCTGTTATAGATTGTTGATAGTCGTAGCGTGCGATGCCGAAGCGAATTCTCGCTGCATGCTCCTCATCGTCGAGGTGCCGCTCGTGCAGATATACGATGTTCAACACCAAGAGGCGCGCTAAAGAGATGAAGAGGTGATGAGAATGCGAGAAGTGCAACACGACCTCCAAATCACCGTCGGTGAGTAACAAGGGTAACAAGATGACCATTAAGTGTTCAATTTTCACCAGCACTCAACAAGCCGTTCGTTCGGTTGCTTCATGTTACCATGTAAAACAATTTGTTTTCTCTGTGAGACCTTTCCTCCCATCTGAATGGGTCATTCATAAGTCAATATATCATCTCTGCATGGATTAATTTATTACATTGATACAATTAGCATTGTTTTAGTTTTCTTTTCGATGCTTGACGTTGAGTAGTGTGTTGGCTAAGAAATTACTGTTGAAATAATTTGGACAAGATATATCGCCTTTATTTCCTTTTGTCGGAGTCGATTAATATCAACACTCAGCGAGAGACATGCACACGGCAGCGAAAAATGTGTTCGTTTCGAACTATCAGAATGGATGGAAGCATACATTATGCATGGGTTGGGTAGCAAGAGGAATGAGCGTTTAGTGCGATAATGAATCTTTGCGTTAATTAAAAAACGGATTAATAAATCATTCCAACACCCGTAGGGAATGGTATTTCAACGATTTTACTTAACGCGTATTATCTGAGGCGTTGAGCCTTGGGAGGAATATATTTTACGGTTAATGCCATCTGTTATCATGGAAATTAAGATTTTGAGTTATAATTAATGTTACCAGACGTCCTGTTTTCAAGTGTCTTGTCTTGCTTTTGGTGTTTGGTCAGTTTTCGATTTGATGCCATCCTGTAGGAACTCAGCAGTTCAGATTAGACGTTCAGTTTAAATATTAATCCTATATTATTCACCATATGTCGATTCGACGTACATTTTTTACTTTCCGAGTATGACCAATGAGGATATTGCAAGAGCTTTAGCAGCCAAAAGCGTTTCGAGCAGTTAGTAATAAACAAGTAGTGGCTTTGGTAAAACTTGTGCTTTGTTGCATTAGGGAATAAAAGAAATTTTCCTAATAGTTTACGCCGATAATAGCTTCGATTGGCAAACCCCATTATAAGTTTTTGGATACAAATATGAACAGAATGAACGAGAATTCAAATTACTAATTTAATTCCGCCAGTTAGAGATCGTGAGGTTCTGAAAGGCACAAGGAGTGGGGATAAACATGCGCAAATATTGCTCGTTGACAGTAGCGAATGAAATTAAAGGTCGTAGCAAAAATGCCAGCTGCGTCGAAGTTACCCGAATCGTATTTTGGTTTCTGCGCAGCATGACTCACCCCCACTCGTTGTGCCTTTCTGAACCTCACGATCTCTACATAAAAACAAGTTTTACATTATTAATGTTTTTGTTTTTTTGAGTAGATTATGTTGGTAAAGTCTCACAATTTTTTAATCGTTGATTTTTCGTGTTATGACATAGAGTTGGATTTTTTTAAACATAAATCATTGCTAATTTTTACATCATTAAAAAGCATTATTTTTCTCTTTAAAACGAACTATAACATGTAGGGTCTTGAATAAATTTTATCTAATTAATTCATTAATAACTAATAACGAATATCACTAATAACGGACTGTTTATTTTTAATATAATGTCAAATTTGATTTAACATGATGGACACGTCAGATTAAGCAGAATTTGAAAGTGATTATGCTCTGCAAGGATGTATGGATGAGAAATTAGATATGACTTTTATTTATAAAAATGCAACTTTATGTCATAACATAAAAATCCCACGGTTAAAAAATGTTTCATCCATACTATTGAAACCTACTCAAAAAGTGCTCTAATAATGTAAAAAAATATCGTTAAGTGACTAGTGAAATAAAAAAGGTATGAGGCTTTTTAGAAATTGCACAACTCGAACTTTTGTTTGTAGCGCAAAAACAAAAAGCGATGGACAATTCTTGAAAACAGCAATGAATTTAGTCTCAAATTCATTCGCATCTCTTACCTTTTCGCAAATTCCCTATCAACACATTGAAATTAGTTCACCCTGTACTTCTAATAATGATGACTACTTATGTGCAGTTTCACAAATTTTCTCTATTCGCTATCTTTTATTAATACGAAGGCCAAGAAAATGTTAAGATGAACAGAAGATATGAAAATATACTTTTAAACTCAGAATTTATGAAGAACTAATAAGCACCAAGTTCCGTTTCTATAGCACAAAAAAAAAATGGAAAATGTTTGTTGAAATATAAAAAATAATATTAACATGTTTCTTCTGCTGTAGATCGCATTGCAAAAGATATCTTCTACAGAAGTAACCACTATCATCTAGCAATTATTCCATGGCCAATTTTGCGCACTGAACTAATATTGAATAGAGTCCAATAAAAATAACTTGTTAATTGAAATGGTCCAATTGGAAAAATTCATAATGCAAATAGAAAGTTATTTCAAACTGGGATAGGATTATTTCTTTTCTGGCAATAATAATGTTACCAAAAATATTCTTCAAAGCCGTGAAATGCGTGTGAAATGTTCTAAAATAAATATTCATTATGATATAGATAAATTAGAAGTATTTTTTTGCTAATAATTTCCAGCATACTATTCATTTTATTCATTCTATTCAGACTTACATTTTTTCTATAATAGATATTATTAAGTATTTTTTTACAATTTTCCAACAATTGCATAGTTTTCATGGATTTTCGTTTTGCATTCAAATTCATATTTTTCATTTTCATCTATAAATTGCTCTTGAGACATTAAATTGACATAAATCTGTGTGTGTTTTCCTTGATGTGAATATTTAAAAGACCGCCAGAGTTCATCATCCTTTTTGAGAATTTTAGGTACAATATATCTTTTTGAAAAAATTAATGCTTGAAAATTGCTCAAATCAAATTCTTTACATCCATGAAACGTTTACAAGAATATTAATGAGCTGACGGAAATTCATACTGTCTAACTATGTAATAAAACAAGCCGCCCTATTATATTATGTCAATTTAATTTAAATTATTACGTTAATTATCCCAAAGTAATACATTTTTTGAAAATAGAAGCACATTCATGAGGATTCATTAAAATATTGTGCACTGACTGATGACATGCATGATACATCAAGGAGCGATTGGCACAATTAAAGTTTTGTAATTATTTTTCATATTTTAAGCACCGCATCGCTGGCAGAGTGCGGTTGGTGGTAAGGCAGAGGAAGAATTTTTGATTGAAGTCGCTGGGATCGTGTGAGAAGGCATTATAATAAAAGCCGTAACGAAATAAACAATGTCTAAATGGGACATTTAAATGCATAAAAACACGAACGACGTAAACGCGCCCGATTCCAGAGATACGTTTGCGCAGATAGGCTCGAATGGAAGACGAAGAAGACGCAGCCAACCAACGGCCAGTCGAAGAAAACCGTCACAGCAAGAGGGGAATGCAGAACGCGTTTTATTGCCCCCGTGAGGTTTAATATTAATTACGCATTTACGTTCGTGTTAAGTAATTTGCCTCTCGCACGCCAAATAAATATAAAAACAAGCAATTACATACAATTTATAGAAAAACGCGGCGCGGTTTACGTGCCACGCTTGCAAATATCGCCATAAAATGGGAATGCGCATCGACATTTTATAACTGTTTTATTTGCTTTATAATGTCGCCGAATTGTAATGAAACCTGTTGGTGAAAGAATGCTTGGTATTAATGTTAAAGATGGGAAAAATGAGTGGAAATTGATAGATGTGTCAGGGTAACCTAAAAATGGGATGCATCATGAGCAAGCATATTTGTACATGCATGGAGCATGTGATTCACAGTAATCGGGACGAATTGGACATTACACCGATAACATCGATTAATCAAACATGCTCGATGTGTTTTAATAAGGCATCGCCATTGACGGATTGGCTGTGAGCGAAGGATGTGTTAACACATCGTGAAGCGATTACTTTCGTGCTGATAAGGAATGAGGGGGCGTTGCGCCGATGGAATCGTTCACGTACGACCAAATATCGATTAAAATAATCGATTATTGTTAGTATTTTATTTTACGCATACAAAACAAAATCAAAGGAAAACGTTGTACCTCGAGTATTATAGTTTTTAGGTTAGAAATCGAATTAATCCGTTGTTACTACAAACCTTTCTAAAAAGTACTTTTGATTAGATGTTTATTAAGGTGATATACAGCATAATGTAGAAAAGACACAAAGAGAATGTTATGGTTGTGAATGAAAATTTTACATGGGCTGTAAGATGATCACATTTTTAAATAAAACACCCTATATCTTATTCCTCCTTTCAAAATTGGATAACATTTTTGATTGATTTCAAGTATTACATGTTATATTTTTGTTAATATTGTTGACAGTTTAAACTTAGCTAATAAACGAACAATGTAAAGTGAAACATCAAAATTTATTAAAGTCGAACTTTTTTCATTGTTTCCATTCTAAGCGAAATTTTGCATACTGTTATTACTGCTTTTTTTAATGAAATTTACTACTAATTTATAATAAAGGGAAACATTTGATTATGATTGCCTTATAATTTAGGTAAAACTACGAGTAGCAAGAGGATCTTCATTAAAAAGTATTTTTAAGATTATGTAATCAATAAATTTGCAAGCCCATAGTAAAGTACGAAGTTGTTAAAAATCAGGCGAAGTAAAATTAGCTACAAGTAGCTTAATTCTGATGTTTTATAATCACTTGATATTGATATTTTTGATAAATTGAAGTATACCTAGTGGAAAGTGGTTTTGTAGCCTTCTTCATTATGTAAAAGTACAGGAACCTCACAATGGATTCTTAATTTCTGGTATTATTTATGATATTTGAAAATTTACTGTAAATTATCAATCTATTGTTCTTATGATCGTATACAATTGTGGCGGACTGCCACCACGCCCCGCAACGCACCCTGTCGCCCGGTGCAGAATTCATTCAGTTAACGATCGAACCGACAGGGTGGGTTAGCAAGGCGCTTGCGCCGGGAGCTG
>JARJDZ010002779.1:0-23798 GCA_030264555.1 Aleochara sp. GC000083 | reverse complement strand
ATCCTTCTGCCCTCGAGCAGCATGCAGAACCCCAACGAAAGCAATCTGCATAAATCGGCCGGTCTAAACGATATCACATCTTCTTTTCGTCCTTTTCGTCCTGTTGCAGATACATGCCACCTGTGACACCGTCATTATGGAAGAACACCCGCCTCGCGGACCGCTTCTCCCCGGTGTGTCCGCAACGGCCCCCAGACATCGGCAACCGGACCGAAGCGCTGTTGGAGTATCCTCGTGGCCGCCTCCACTACCTGGAGAAGCTGCTGCCACTGCTGGCGAATCAAAGCGAGGATTGCCTCTACCTGAACATCTACGTGCCACGCACAGGTAAATTTATTAACTAATTAATCCTGCCTGCGAATTCGGGGGGCGGCGAAATTGAGCAATGGCACAAGCACAATGCGTCCAACCGAATCCACTTACGTCCTATTTTCGCACTAATGTCATCAAAGTGTGCGCATCAAAATATTGATGCACACTATCGACTAATAAGTATTAGGACCTCGAGTGGATTGGATAGAATTGCCCTTATTTGGTATTAAATTTCAAGTTTACTCCCTAGGGAGTAACAACTGGATGCATTCAACAGACCAAAAATGTAATTAATGTCCTAATAACAAAATTATCTTGAAGTACAAAAAATAGAAGAAGTAAATTTTGTTGAAAATGATAGGGCTTAGAAAATATATGAACTAATTAATTACTGAGCAACTAATTAAGTAATTCAACCCGCTTGAGGAAATGCATCGATGAGCTTATTACGTTAACGTGGTTATACTAATGGATAGAGATGCAACCAAAATGTACACTTGACGAGAAATGCAATCTAGCACAACTAACCATCAGCAAGGAATTAATTAATCAGAAATGTAATACGATTAATTACATATCTGCAGTTCTACATCTCCAACATTTATTATTACCAACAAATATCAGGTTGATACTATAAGAAAATACGAATAATAATAATAAAAAGGATTATAAATGCTGATGATGTTGAATCGAAATGGTGAGAATGATGGTAAATGCAGAAAAAGATTTGCAAGCGGTTTAGGTTTATTTGCAAAATTAACGAATGTTATTTGTTTGAAGAGGCTCATTATTTGAACGTGCAGCAAGCAAGCATTGCGGTTAAGTAAGTGATATAGCAAACCGGAAATGTATTCGCAAGTGATGTATGTAGCAACCGAAGAAGGACTAACAATAAGGATCTGAGAGAGTGTGGGGTGTGGGAGCGAAAGCGCGATGGGGAAAAAGAAGGATTGCGAACGCGAATTTGCGGAGAATTAATGGATATGGGAGTGTACAGCAATTCAACAATTAGCGATATGGGAGAATACGTCAGCATCAAATGTGCCTCGATATGAATCGCAGAAATCGTGGGCGAGATGAGGGAAACTCTTCGATGGAGATGATGATGACGAGGGAGGAATCATATGGCTGATATTACATTATGATTTCGAGGAGGAAATTAATGAATGATCCTTGATAAGGATGCAATATTAGTTGAAATTATATAATTTACTGGTTTGAATTTCGAAAATGAGAGTAGAGATTTCCTGAAAGTTGTGATATAATTTAGAATGAAAACTCCAGCGATTTTAAGTATTTTGTACCGCATTATTCGCTAAACTTTTTATTCAATTTTTTTCGAACGCGATTTCTGCTCTCCCAATGGCCAAAAGGGCATGAACCCATAGATTTTTGGAAAGTATTCATCAGGACCTACAATGTGTTTCTAAGTTTAGTTTAATTAGTCCAGCCGATTAAAAGATATACGCAGTTAGAATTGCGAAAATAGCGAGAATAATGCATTTTTAGGATCCCTTTCTACAAGTTCTCATATTTCTGAATCCCGCACAGATTTGGGACCATGACCAATGTTATTTTTTCGTCAAAATATGGTAAATGCCCTTTGAATCATGAAAATCGGTCGATTAGTGTCGGAGATATGAAAATTTTTGCAAACTCGAACGATTTTAAGAATTTCATATCGCTTTTTTCGCTACAAACTTTTTTTGCAAATTTTTTCTTCGAAGGCGATTTCTACTCACCCCTTGACCAAAAGGGCATAAAACTACAGATTTTTGGAAAGTACTCAACAGGATCTACAATTTGGTTCTAAGTTTAGTTTAATCGGTCCAACGGTTCAAAAGATATACGCAAATAAAAGTGCGAAAAAAAGCGAAAATTTTGCATTTTTAGGACCCCATTTTTTAAGTTCTCATATTTCTGAGTCCCGCACAGAATTGGGACCATGACCAATGTTATTTTTTCGTCAAAATATGGTAAATACCGTTTCAATCATCCAAATCGGTCCATTAGTTCCGGAGATATGAAAATTTTTGCAAACTCGAACGATTTTAAGAATTTCTTATCGGTTTTTTCGCTACCAACTTTTTTTGCAATTTTTTTCTTCGAATGTGAATTCTGCTCTCCCCTTGGCCAAGAGCGCATAAACCCATAGATTTTTGGAAAGTACTCAACAAGATCTACAATTTGGTTCTAAGTTTAGTTTATTCGGTCCAACGGTTCAAAAGATATATGCAGTTAAATGTGCGAAAAAAAGCGAAACTTTTGCATTTTTAGGAGCCCATTGTTTTAGTTCTCATATTTCTGAGTCTCGCACAGATTTGGGACCATAGCCAATGTTATTTTCTCATGACAATGAATATCATTTAAGGCGAAAATCAATCGTACAAGACAAGAAAAGGCAATACCAAGAAATCCTTGTTTATGCAAACATAGCTTTTATTAGTGCATTTCTAAATTATTTAATATATGTGCATATGTACCTGCTATTAATTTGCTCATGGATGCAAAATCTGCATATTCATTAAATGTATATCTCCCCCAGCGTCCCGAGCAATATACGAGGTCTAAATTTGGGTTTCGCACATGGAAACCAGAAAATATGCGGAAATGTGCAAGAGCAACGAACAATAATAAATAAATTGATTTCCCTCATCGAGGCTGAGGATAATTGTGTCGAGTTATGTGGCGTTGAAACAAATGACCGAAACTGAAATAGTATGCGCTGATAATTAACGGAGTACATGATGCGAATTTTAATTATCGTTGATTAACGATAATGCAGTTTGTTGCACTCCTCGTTTCGCTACATTTTTGCTGTCGATTTAATCGTCCTATTTAGGTAAACATGTTTTGCAAATATTATTTCAGCATAACTTTTTATTTGATGTTCATATTAATGATCATTATTGGGTAACTAATTTTCCTTCAGGTTTTGATGAAATAATCTCATTTTGAATTTTTCTATTTATAAAAATTATTGTTAAAATTGTGTAAAAAAACAATGTAAATGAATAATCCTTGTAAATATTTGACTTATTTGTTGAGCTTTAAATATTTCCTATATATAAATACATATGTCCGGAAAAACTATTATCACAACAATAATATTTGCATTACTCCCGGGATGGATCAGAATGGTTGGGATTGAATGGTGTAAGAGCATATATCGTCATGTTTGGAAATGATTGTATAAATATAGAACGAAGCGTACGCGAACGAAGTAACAAAAGGACCAAATCCCAAAAGGATGAAGATTTATTGTCACCTGATTTCCAAAGCTAACACGAATGCACCAGCAACGAGAGATGCGTTCGCAAATTCGCAGAAACTGTTGCGAATCTCGGGGCGTCGTCTATCGGCGCGGTTATTTCATGTGCAATTATTTGCACAGCCGCCCCCAACACACAATCGCCCTGCTTCGACAAAGCGGATAAACAACGAGAAAATATACACATCACGTCGACGATACCGCAACTCGCATGTGTTTTTCCGGGTATTGCTGTGTTTGTTCAAGCTATCATCATGGGAGATCATTTCATGTTGAATACATTTTGCGAAAAAATACTCAGTTTCCAGTTTAAATTACAAACCGGTTCGGTTTTGGCAATTTCAAAAAATTTTCAACTTGAAAGTTACAGCGAACTTTGATTTGAGACAATTTTTGGTAATTTGGATTTTCCGAAGGAAATAATAACCGGAACCCAAAAAAACTTTGGATGCGTAATTTTAATAACATAAAATATCTTACATACAATTTTTATGCATCATTAGGAAGGCGGATAGCCGCCCCCAGGAAGTCGTATTCCACCTTGAAAACGTGTAATCTAAACGCGGCAAGAATTTAATGTAACTTGGGCTGAATTTTTATGCGCTACAAAAGTTTTAATAGCTCTTCGAAATTTTAACGTCGCCCACGAAACCTCCGAAGACACTGAAGACATTCCCCATTCACATCCCACCATGGAAGTATTTTAATAATTTCTTATTGTCAATTTCCTCGCTATTACTTTTTGTCATCTCATTATTTTACCCTCGACGCAATTTTTCACGTTTCCGGCCGCATCGAACGACAAGAATTTCCTTCGTATTTTATCCCTCTTTTTTTCATGCACCTTGGATCCAGAAAAATACATAAAGCATTAAACAAACGATGATAACTTCCATTCAGAAGGAGAATTAGATGTCGTATTGTCTGCAACATTTCCTGTTGCATTCGTCCTTTTTTTCCCGAAGGACCACACCTCCAGATGCTGGCGAACAATGTCCATCAAATATTCAAATCTGCTAAATATTTATGAAATTTCGTGCATTCTTGCCGCCATCCAACGATGCGGAATGTGAAAGGAAGACAAAATATAAAAGATATGAGGGAGTCCTTTTCGTTGTTCTTCTTCGCTTTTCTGGGGGATTTTTGGGGTTCGATGGAAACAATTGCGGACGAATGTATTCAATGTGCAATAACCACGATTATGCGTGAAGGGGAGGCAGCTCGGGGGCGGCACGCATAATGTATTCTAATTGCGTGGCATTTCACTTGGAGGCATCATCATCAGACATCTGTTATCACAGACAAACCGATGGCGGTGAGTTGCGTGTGGTTGTTGAGGGCGGTTGTGGTTTCCGAATGCCATTGTCAAACGATTCGCCATTGCATTTGAATGTGGTATTGTGTGTGTTTGCCACAGATCAAAGAGGATGGCCAAATTGCATGCGAGTGTGTGAATGTAAAGGATTTCAATGGGAGAAAAGGAATTCGGGATTGATTGGATCCTTGTATTTAAAAATATCTGTGGTACAATGTTTTTGGGTTATTCATTTGCGAGAAATACGAATTTACATTTTGTTTCAATCATACCCTATAATCGCGCACGGTACTGCAGCGCGCTCTGCAGTAACGCAAGGCAACTGAGACTCAGTGGAGTCTTTAGCGCAGCAGACTACTGCGACGCGCTCGTGGCTCACCCGCTAACGGAAGATTCAACGCGCATCGAACTAAATCGCTTATAACTTTAGAACGGTAAGAGATATTGTAAATATTAAAAGAACACAATAAGCAGCAATAAAAAATAAATCCATTTCGGCTTTCGAAAATTTTAATAATGTATTTTTACAACAGATATCTATATTTATATTCAAATAGTTATACCGTTTAATTACATAGTAATATTTCACATTAAATAAAACCACATTTATGTCAGTTAAATTCTGAATTCTGAGACTAAGTAACATATTTTTGCATGGATAGTTCGTGAGATATAGCAATTTAAACTTTATTTCCACAATACCCGAACGCCGCGAGGGGCGCCACGAAACGCTCTGTAGTAACGCAAGTCTCGTGAGACTGAGTGGAGTGCACCGCGCGTTGGACTACTGCGACGCGCACGTGGCTCAGCCGCAAACGAGAGATTCAACGCGCGTCGAATTTACTTGCTTATAACTTTAGAACCGTAAGAAATATTTTAAATATTGAAAGTGCATAATGAACATCAATAAATAATGAATCGATTTCTGCCTGCGAAAAATTTTATTATCTATTTGTATAGGAAATATTTGCATTTATATTTAAATAAGTGTATCGTTTAGTGACAAGATAATATTGCATATTTAATGCAATAACATTTAAGTTGGTTAAATTCTGAATCAAATGAGACCATGCAACATATTTTTGCATTGATAGTTCATGAGATATGGCTATTTAAACTTTTCTTGCATAATACCACAACGCCGCGAGGGGTGCCGCGACGCTCTCTGCAGTAGCGCAAGTCGCATGAGACTCAAACGAGTCTCCTGCGCAGTGCACTACCGCCACGCGCCCGCGGCTCACCCGCAAATGTGTGATTCAGCGCGCATATAGTTCAATTGCTTATAACTTTAGAACGGTAAGACATAATTTAAATATTTAAAGTGGGCAATGAACAGAAGTAAAAAATGAATCAATTTCTGCTGGCGAAAGTTTTTATTACCTATTTATATAGGAGATATATGCATTTATTTTTAAATAATTGTATCGCTTAAGCACCTTAAAAAATTTCAAATTAAATGAACTAATCTTCAGGTCGGGGAAATTCTGAATCAAATGAGACCAAGTAACATATTTTCCCATAGCTAGTTAGTGAGATATAGCGATTTAAACTTTACTTCTATCATACTCAATCGCGCGCTTGAGGGGTCACGTCGCGCTCTGCAGTAACGCAAGTCGCACCAGACTCAGTGGAGCCTCCCGCGTAGTAGACTACTACGACGTCCTCGCGGAGCACCCGCAAACTACAGACTCATCGCGCACATATTTCAATCGCTCATAACTTTGAAACTGTATAAGATATTTTAAAAACGAAAATTGCATAACAAACAGTACAAAAAACTAAACCGATTGATCAGTCTTTACATTTCAATTTTCATAAAATAAAGGTAATAAATTGAATATATTAAAAAGGTATAATTTATATAGTTAATCAAACAAACTTTAAATTGTTTTTTGCAATGTCCTATTTGAACAATTTTCTATATAAAAAGCATTTAAATAAATGAAAGGCAATGAAAATGCGGAAAATGTTGTAATGAAATTCCGTATTTCCACATATACACCATTTTTCTATCGTAAATGTGGCTGGAAAGTTCACTTTATGTGACGGTTCCGGCTCATTCGCATTGCAGTAAAATGTTAAAGTCAAATGCGACGAATTTCGCATTCGAAAACGCTCGCCATCCATAATTTCATAAAACTCTGTGATTGCAGGTGTAATAAAAGTAAATTCATGCCATTTTTCATTACCAACATTCGATCGTGATGGAATTGCATTTTTGATTGCATTATTACTTGGAAAATCGAATTTCCAATTGGAGCCAGGATAATTAACTGACCGAGAAGTTATTGAAAAATAATTGCAAAATTATGTTTTTATAATTTATAGAAAACTCATAAAGATCATCTCATTAATGAGCAGTAAAAATCGGGAATTTAAATTTAAAAAATGCATTATCCTGGAAACTGAAAATCTTCATAATTATTCAATCTTTTATTTAATACACGGTAGAAAAATGCATAATGAAGTTGAGAAAACTTTTAATTATCCTAAATTTTAATGCGTTCAAAAACTAAAAGAAAAAATCCTTAATTTTCCAGCATTTAATCACGCCTAATTAACTTCAATCCGTGTTAGAGACGCAACTCGGAAAATCCTCTCAACGAAATGAATGCGGTCCGAACTTTTTGCCGGGCCGTCAAAACTATTTTAATTATAAATAAAAATGTGTTTGACCGAGCCACTCGACACCACGCGAGCAATCGGCATCCAGGACAAATGCGAAAGTTAAGGACGTCGCTTCCCAGCAACTCGGAAGTTCATAGTGTGCACACTACATTCTCGTTTTTACGAGCATAACTCAACTCGTCTGCTCGCTGCCGACGATCCAAATGAAAAGCGACCCCAGACGACTGCGAAGGACCTCCATGGATCCTGCGCGCCCAGGAAAGGTCGAAATGAAACAATTATACGCCGTACTTAAGCGCTAACAATTCTCCGTGCTGCTGGGCGTTTTCCCGGCGAGAAGAGTCGTTCCAACTCATTTCCCATGTAGGTGCACTCACTTTGCGTCCTTCCGAAGGTTGGCAAAGGTCGAGCACAAACGTGCGAGGATATTGTGCGAGGAAAGTGTCGCCGGCATGACGCCCCGAAGGACGAAGGACGACAGAGTGCGCCACCATAAGTGGGGTTAAAAAGGATATAAATTTTATTTAGTTTCCCTCCAGTCTCTGTAGTTTATATACATAGAAATACGTTCGCGACGAGTGCTTCTTGTTCTTGTTCCTGTTCGTGTTCCCTTTCATTTCGTCTTCTTCGTCCTGGTTATAAATGTCTGTGAGTGTGTGTGTGTGCTCAAGAAGTCCTGTAGGCAAAAGTGTTCCTAGGTCGTTTCCTCGAGCTGCGCGCTCAAGAATATTTGTCTCTATTCGTGATTTAGTTACTTTCAGTGTTTAACGTTGAAATTGTCCAAAGTTGTTTCAAGAAATTTACTTTCTTACTCTGCGAGTTGCAGGGACTTTTGAATCTGATTTGCCTGCAGAATTTATAATTTTTCCTATTTTAAAATTTCATTTGGTGTGAATGAAAAATTTCCTGGATGTAATATTTAATTCAATTGACTCTTTAATTATTTGATAAAATTGAATTTATTTGCAATTAATTACAATGTAAATTGGGATGAGTGCCAAATGCATGTGGTCTTTTTAATTACTCATCAATAAAATTTTGCATTACAACTAAATTGAATTAATTGTATTATTAAAATCACTAATTAATTTATGCATACATTTTAATTTCAAATAAAACATTTCTAGAAAGGTTTCCAATAAATTATTATTCAATCAAATTTTCGCTTCAATAATTATTTGATCCTGCTAATTCTATATTTACTAGATAATATTTCCATAAAGAAAAAATAAAATTGCTTTTTAAAATGGTAAAATTTTTAAAGAAAACCAAGAAGAAATTTTCAGGATAATTGGCTAAGAAAAAACATCGGTGTCAATTGAAATGCGAATAATGAATAAGCATGACTTTAAGGAACCGGAAGTGGAAAACAAGATAAGGCAAATTCTCGAAATGGTGCAAATGCTCTACATTGTACGGTGGTAAAAGCGAAGAAATGTCCCACGGAAGGAATTTTGCATCTTGGAAGAGGACAAAGAGCGAATTTAAGGAGCGTGCGCTTCCTTTGGCCGAAAGAGAATTTTACAAAGTTGGCGAATGTGCTGCGGCTGCCGGTGGTTTCATCAACTTCCCGCGCGTATGAAGAAAACGTTTAATGGCAGAAATGAAATTGGTAGAAATGAAACGGCAGCGCGCGAAACTTTAGCGAGCGCACCGCAATGCAGTCCTCCCATTATCCTTCGCCTTCCGAGGCGGCCTTCTTCGCGTCCGATGCGATCGCTATTGCAAACCTGCGAATTCTGAAAGCGTTCCGAGATGCCGGGCGTATTTAATGAACATTTTTGTGCACTTCGTCGACGCCGACGAGCGACAAACACGCACTAACGACGAAAGGACGAATTAATTACAACTTCTTGACGAGGCGTGCGCGTAAACGTTGAATATTCTCGATGTCAACGCGTTCCTCTTGTACGTACCTACACCGCGATCATCATCATCACCATCATCATCATTATCCTGGCATGGTGATAACGATGAGCATCCTGGTAGTTTGCTGTAGGCGCGGGAGAATGCGCCTGAATTAATGAGGAGGAAATTTAATTAATCATTCACTATTATTCGATTTGCAGCATTCAACTCGATCCATTCGTTTGCCTGTTTGGCACATATTTTACTATTTACTAATTAATTTCCAGAGTGTTGAGTAATTAGTGGTCAATATATTCGTACATAAACCGAAGAAAAATCAATTACTTATTTGGTTAGGATATATTTGCATTTAAATTTAAATAATTGTATGTATAAAATAATTCATAGAATTTGAAATTGAATATAATAACATTAAAAAGTGCAAAAATCTGAATCAAACAAGACCAAGAACAATGTTTTTGAGCGACTGGTTCCCGAGAAACAGAGATTTCAATTTTTTTTCGCACCTAACCAATGATCACGCGCCGCACTACAGCGCGCTCTGCAGTAACGCAAGTGGGGGGAGACTCAGCGGAGTGATTCGCGCAGTACACTACTGCGACGCGCTCATGACGCACCCGCAAACTACAGACTCAACGCGCATATAACTTAATCGCTTATAACTTTTGAACGGTAAGAGATAATGTAAAAATGAAAAGTGCACAATGAAGAGCAATAAAAAATGAATCGATTTCTGCCCGGGAGCATGTTTATTCTCTATTTGTGCGGGAAATATTTCCATTTACAGTTAAAGAGTTCTATTGTTTAATTACATGATAAGATTTCGCATTAAATGCAATGACATTTAAGTCGGTTAAATTCTGAATCAAATGAGACCTAGTAACCTATTTTTACATAAATAGTTCATGAGATATAGCGATTTAAACTTTCTTGCGTTCCACCCGAACACCGCGAGGGGTGCCGCGACGCGCTCCGCAGTAACGCAGTCGCGTGAGACTCAGCGGAGTCATTCGCGCAATAGGCTAGTGCGGCGCGCTCGTGGCGCACCCGCAGGCTGTAGATTCAACGCGCCCAAAATTCAATCGCTCATTACTTTGAAACAAAATAAGATATCTTAAATATGTAAATTGCATAATAAATAGAACAAAAAGAAGAAGTGATTCGTCTGTTTCTACACTTCAATTACTTATTTGTTTAGGATATATTTGCATTTAAATTTAATCAATTAAATCTCTAAAATAATTGATGAAATTTGCAATTTAATGTAATAACATTAAAAAATGGAAGAATCTGAATCAAACAAGACTAAGCACAATGTTTTTGTGTTACTGGTTCGCGAGAAACAAAGATTTCAATTTTGGTTCACACCTACTCTATTATCACGCGCCGTGCTACAGCGCGCTCTGCAGTAACGCAAGTGGAGGGAGACTCAGCGGAGTCACCTGTGCAGTAGACTACTGCGACGCGCACATGGCGCTCTCGCAAACTGTAGACTCAACGCGCAAAAAATTCAATCGCTTATAACTTTTAAACCGTATAAGATATTTCAAATATGAAAACTGCATAATGAGCAGTCCAAATAGTAGTATCTATTTTCTTAGTTGACGTGACTAAAAATGTTTCTTGTGAAATTCTCATAAGTAAATAAATTCATAAATTCGAGTACGATGCAAAAACATGTTATTTTTTTAAATAAATTGTAATATTTACAAATAAACTAACAAACACACATCTCTACAATGTATCTACATCATAACCAGGATAATTCTAGCAATATGCAATAAAAAAGTGTCTAAGTACGTCATCATCATGCACGAGCAAACTAATGAAAATGAAGTTGGGAACTACATCAAACCTGCCATCATAGTTAACCCGAAGAGTCACCAAGCAGGAATGATGCACATAACTTTCTGGTTTCAGATTTCACACTGGAGCATATTTCTCCCAACATAAACATCCCTGGAACAGGGATAGGAATACCCCACAACACACGACATGATGTTTCGCCTCAATTTTATTGACAAAATGTTTGATGTGGTAACACATAAAAATACATAAATAATAAACTTTTTATCTTCTGCTTTATTGGCACCGAAATGATTTATTGGGCGGTGAACTACGCGCGCAGATTTTCCCTCCTCATGTTGCTGCAACTTTTCCAGCGTGTAATGTTCGAGCATAGATAAATTTTCAGCAACCATCCCATAACATTGGGATGTATAGCTATTGAACTGTGCACATGATGCTGATCGCTTGCAGAAACCACAAAAAAGGATGATAAAAAAGTATCGGACGAGGAGGAAACAGGAAATAAATGAAAATGAACATGTACAGATACATCAATGATGAAAATATTCAAAAGAGCAGTGGGCTGAAAAAGCGATGGGTTTGCAGATGATGCACTCAGGCAAATGTCAAAATGTGCAACTAATTGGAAAATAAATCGTAATTTTTGTATAAAAAAAATGAGCAAGGGAAAATAAGGTGGAAGAAAATAAATCTTTTTTTGATTGAGCAATTTGCTGAACTGATCTTTTTATACGAAAAAAATCTCAGCTTGGGTGCTTAGAACGAAAAGAATGGAATTCATTGAAAGGATTCTTCCAGGATGAAGATGTTACTATTTCTAAAGGATCACCTCAAAGAAACCAGGATAAAAGAAAAAAGACTAACATAACGCCTTTTTAAATCTGAAGCTTGCGTGACTTATAAACCTCTTATAAAATACTCTTTCAAACCCAGAAGAGTCGATTCAATCATTTTCTTGATATTTTTGATATCCTTACTTTGATTGAATCTAGATAAAGTTACACTCGTTTAACCTTGATAATGCACACTTTCATCAACAACTTATTAAATTAATTCCTAATGAAGAAATCATCAACTTCCGGTAGACAATCCTTGGTAAGGACGAAGGTAAACGTTTCAATTAACTCGCAAGTTGTTTAACTTGTCAAAATAAACCCTGAGCTCCTCATTACGCGCTAGCAAAATTCATAAATTTCCAAAAGCGGAAAACCACCCCCTCAACTTGCCCTCCACTTCCTTCGTCCTTTCAGTACATCCATCCACAGTCGACACTATTCCCAGGACTGACGAAAAGTTTGCGTCAAGTGTTTGTTAGTCTTGGATGCATGCACCCCTGAAGACGGATGCTAATGTTTGGCTTCGTAATTTCCTTCACTTTCGCGCCGACACCGCCCCCGAATGCCGCCCCCACTTTCCGAATCGTTTCGCTAAGAAAATGAGCAGACATTGTTTCAGCTGTTGTTGCCGTTTCGGTTCGTCTAACATGGGGCACTTCGATAGTTTGTCCTCCCAATAAGTCACTCACGGCTGGCGACAACAATCCCTGCCGCCCCCAATTGTGTCCGCTCCTTTATGTTCGATATGGTGGCCTTCGCCCAACATTTGCACACCGCATTCCCCCCAGTCAGGAGTTGACTACTCGTTAGTTCTGCGTTCAACTAAGTTTAATCCTTCGTGTTCTTCGTCCTGGATACAGTAGTCCCACATTTTATGGATGCTCAAACTCAAATCCAACGAAAAACATAACTTTTTTAAAGTTTTCATCTCCTGTATACTGACTTCTTCGAATTTTCTGGATAGATCTTCAAAATTTGAAGTTAAAGTAGTTATTGGGTCGATAAATTTCAAGGAGGAGTTCTGTGTATCTTGAAGTAGTTCTTGTACTGTTCAAATCATCTCTAGGGAGTGTAAGCTTGTAAAGTAGAAGGTGCTGTGTAAGCTATGACAAAAGGGGACCTTTCTCTGAGGTTTGAAACCTGGAATATTGCTGGAGTTGCTTTAGTGTTACCATTGCTGCTAATAAATTCTTATTTCATCTTCGTTAGTTTAATGGAAACTCGGTATTTTCACTTGTAAATGCATATTATCTTAGAATTATTGAGATGTAAGTGGGAATTTATTACTTATTTACATCAATAATCCCTGAATTAGCAGAAATACAAACTAAGAAATATCCTTCTTCATATCTTCCTCTGGGAATGATAAAAGAAGTGTTTTTGTTGAAACTTTCGGGTTACTTTATAGTTTTATCCAAATAATTTTCAATATTTCATTGAATTTCAAGATGGGTTCAAATGGTCCTTAAACATTTTGAAAATATATGCTTCTACAAAAAAATGGATATGGAACCATTTTCAGAAAATACAATGGAAAAAAAGAAGATGTTTGTGTTAACAATCAGTAATGAGTTTAATCAGGACTTGATGACTTTTACGACTATTTCGACACCTGTCGTAAATCACTAACTGTGTTTAGTTTCCTGAAGGATTCCCGGAAGTAAATGAAGTTCAAATTTGATTATAAACATTTTACAGTCAAAAAATTGCCAGCACTAAACTTTTTTACACGTTGTTAGATTTAAACGTATTTAACAACATCTTGAAGATAGACGTCCCTCGGGAACAGTAATACGTTACTAAACAAACATAGTTCCCTGGAGCAGCGACGAAGTACTTGTGTTTATTGAGTCATTTTCTCCCGGCTTATTTTTCCGGCTTCCGGCCGAGCGTAGATCTTCAAACGCAGCATTCTTTTTACGCCGCGCACCGAAGCGATTTAATTTCGGGTGCTCCTTGTATCGTCCTGTCGACCGCGCCAGCCGGGAAGTGGATAATAAAGCCGAATCGTAAAGACTCTCATTCAGCATAACACCGATTGGCTTGGATGTGTGTCCTCTTGGCTTTGATAACGAAGGAAAAACGCCAGGATGTGGAATTGGCCGGGATGAAGAAGCAGGAAGAAAAACAAGGCTGGATGCAGGAATGGTTCCCTTCCAGCTTGCTTGGACTTCTTGATGATTTTTTGTCTGAAGGTAGCACGCAGAGAGCGGCTCGAAGAAGAAGACGACCGGGAAGAAAGAGGGTGAAGGTATCTTCCAAAGCAAAGGAAGGCTGGATTGAATGAATGGGTAAAGGGAGGAAGAGTCCTGGAAGTGCTTGGTTGTACTTGGTCTGTTTCGGGCTGATATCTCATGTCGCTCGACCAAACGAAAGAGATTTTACGTTCGGGAAGAAGAGTCTTGGTTGCTTCCTTTTTCGGGAGTGCGCAAAAAGCGACCGAGTCCATTCCTGGATGAAATGGGAAAAGCAGCAGACGAAGTAACAGGGGGAGTCGATCCAAAGTGGCTTCATCTTCCAGAGATAAAATGCTATTAAGTTAATTTTTCGAAAATACTTCCAAATAATCAGTTTGATTAAATTCCAAGTACAGCTAATTTTTGAATTGAAGAAGAAGTATTTCTTGAAGAAATTTTGGATCTAAATTGAAAATTTTAATTATATCCGAGGCAATTTGTCCGATCCATTCAGCCAGAAAAAATGTCGGCCGGAAATAAAGCAATATTGTACGTAATCCCAGAAGAGGAAATCGATTCGGAAAACTTAAATAGATAGAGTCATAGGAAATCGCAACATAAAAGAAAAATTATGATGTACAAGATAAAACTTGCGGTTTATTGAGTGCCGAGTAGATCGTTCGAGACGAAGCTCGAAGCATGAAGAAGAAGAAGATACTAATACAATAAAAGCGCGCTTTTCGATACATGCTCGATACACACAGTTATGATGATGATACGCGCCCGAAGAAGAGCTGACTGGTGAACATATTGAACTGCATCGAGTTGATCCGGTTGTGTGTTGGTTGAATGTCTCGGGCGGAAAACTTTTGGTCACGCTCAATTGACCAAAACTGAAGTAAAGCGGAGTGGAAAGCGACTTTCCTGCCAGCCGATATCTAAACAAGTTCACCAACAAACAAGAATTCCTCGTACAAACTTAGAACCGAAGATGCTTTTTTATTGGATTCATTTTCATATACACAGGGCGGAAATATAGTTGGGAAACTTGTAATCAAATATTTGCGAGTTCGATGTTAAGTTTGAGGATATTTCTGGACCTAGATTTTATGAAACCATGAAAAAACAAAGTTAGGTATTGTTTACAAGTCTTTGAAGTCAAGGTCAATTATATATAAGGATACCAAAATATGAAATGAAAATTTCAATCGAAGGATGAATTGAATGATGGAAGGATTCACCATGAATTTATCTTGCTTAAGATGGATTTATCCTTGGAATTTGTTACCATCTGCTCCATGTGACTTGCAGATGGAAGACCACATTCAGAGAAGCAGTTAAACAACAATTTGAAATATTGATTTCAGTCAAGTGATGTCATTAAGCAAAAGCATTTGCTCGAATGTGCAGAAAGCTATTAATTAACAAAGTTTAATTACAATAATTTACTGCATGCTACACGCCCACGAAATTATAGCGCTGGGAAATTATAGTTTCAACACGGATAACCATCAGTAATAAATATATAGATGTCATTTTACAATTTAATGTACACGTCAGTAATTTACAAAATTTTCAACCAAAAGAACAAAAAACTTTTATGGATTCATAGGTTGAATGTGTGATAATCGAGCATTGAAGTCTCCAAATTGGAACATGATTAAATTTTAAAAATTGCGCCGTACTTTTGAATTCATTTCAATTTGATTTTGAATTAAAAGCACATCAACTTGACGTGCATCTAACGATTGCATCCGAAGAAGTCAGAGGAGGAAATAAAAAGGTGAATTCAAGCATCCTCGAAGCACAACGCTCACCGTCAACAATGAAAACAGAACACACATCAGCAGCTAAACAGAGTGCTTCTGCGGGCGGATGGAAAAGTGTTCTTGTGTTCGGTCGGGGGGCGGCGGCGAAGGCGGCTGCGATTCAGCGTGTGCACTCGGCTAACAACGCAAATGATTTGCAGGCGCAGTGCACGGCGAAATCGCATTAAATCCATTCCAAGTTTGGGCTGAGGCTAACAAGGTGCGACAATGGAATAAGCACCCGCGTTATCCGCTCGCCTGTAAAGCAACCGGAAGCGAGGATCTCATTTTGTGAGCACTTTTCTGTCGTCGCTTGCCGCCCCCAAGGCCGCCCCCATTCACCGCCCGAAGTTTTATTATGCAATATGCACTTAGTTAAAAATTTTATAGCGTTTTGTTGCTTCGTTTTTGTCCTAGCATACGAAGGTGCAACATTTTTAAGGTAACATGCCGCCCCCAAGCAGTTCCAAAGGCTGCCGCCTCAACCAAAATGCTCTTCTAACATAAGAAAAGCCATGTATCAAGTTTGGTACGAATTGCTTGAGCCGTTTCGGAGAAAATCCGGCACAAACTCTGTTATATACCATAATTTAACAATAACAATTAATAATTTATAAACAAATTGACAGAATTACTTGAAAATCTGGATATTTATTCATAATTATATAATAAACAAATCCTGAAAATTTGAAATCAATCGGACCGGCCGTTTTTGAGATATTAACAAAAGTATATTGCGATATTCAACCGTGTTTATCTGCCGCCCCCGGAAAATTTTCAGTCCGCCGGCCCCGCTACAGTTACTTCGTCTAGATAGCGTTGTATATTCAAAATTTGATGAAAATTAATCGAACGGATCTACAAGTTTTAGGTATTTTTTCACTTTGCTTGCGAAAATTTGCCGCCCCCAACCGTTTTATGGATTTGCCGCCCCCAAAATCTGAATCTACGCCTATCTGTTAGTCTATGTACCAAATCTGAGGAAAATCGGTCGAGCCGTTCTCGAGATATTAAATAAAACGTAAGAACTAAACTGAATCGGCCAACCGTTGCTAAGGAAGTGCGATTTAAACTTAACTACACCAATGTAAATCAAATGGGAGCCGCCATCATGAATTTTCGAAGGTATGTTTCCGGTTTGAATTCCCATGTTAAATTTCCATAAGACATTCTTTTGATCATAACTCGAAAACTACTGGGCCGATTTTCATGAGAAAAAAAGCAAATGAAATGTCATTTATTCATCTTTCCATTTATGTAATTAAACTTTTAAAATATTCCATAGAAAATTAGTAATACGCAAAAAGAAATGGTTTCAAACAAAATTCAATATCTTTGAAACTAATTGAGATATCAGGTTCGTTCTTGAAAATTTCGAAAGCTAAATAGTTGCACTTTCATAATATGATACCTGACCTTAAATATTTTCTTGAGAATTGCTTGAATTTTTATAATGAAATTGATATTACATTTTCTCTCATACTACTTTTGAAATTAATTAATCGGACGTCGTTTTTCATTTAAATCGGTTAAATTTGACTTGCTTAGCTACCTAACTAATTGAACTAATAATATATTAAATTTTTCTCGGATAAATTAATCTTTAGAAATGTTTTTGTTCAAATGAAAATAATTTTGTTTCATTTAAAATGCTTTATCGTTTAAAAATACCAATTTCAATTTGTTAATGGGATTTTTGCAAGATTATACTCTATTATAATTTATGAAACTCACATTTATTTTCCTTGTGAAGAAATCCTCCTTGTTAATAGAAGAAGAGAAAGACTCTGAAAATAAAAATGACATTATTTCCGGATAAACATTAGTTCTGAAGATGGATAAACAAATGCATTTATAACTATATAATGTCATCCTTGACAGGGAAGACAAAATGCGTCTCTAGGAACATGAAGAGCAGGACATGTCTCTTGAAAGTTTCCGGTATTCGTCCTTTTTGCCCGCGAGTGTGCAAACTTCTGGTTTATGCAGATATGACGTCCATAAAAGTATTGCAATAATAGGGAACTTGCTTGTGCAGAAACTTGAAGTCTTCACGATTTTTTCCTCCCCGTTCGTCGTTGCGATGCGGCTGGGGAGGACGTCAAGGGATGCGAACAACACGACGCAGCGACCGGAAGAGGAAATAGTTACGCGAGGAGCACGCAAGGAGCAGGAAGAGCGCAAAGTGAGTTTTCCTTCAATTCCGTAGTGCATTGCAGTGTTTAATCAAGCCGACTGCAAGCAGTGCGGAAGTGAAGGAAAGCGGCACTGCAAACACAACTATTAAATATTTCAGAAAATTTATACGCACTTGAAGTCGAGATGACACGACCGAGATAAATGGCTGAAATAAAACGAAATGAGCAGAAAGCTTGCTTATCACGGATACGTCTGGATCAACCGGCTGGGCATTCGAATGTTGGGCTGGGTTTATCTAAAAACGGCCTTTTTCTGGGACGTGGACGAAAGCTCTTCGAGGATGTCCTCCATGGAGTTGTCTCAAACAGTGCTCGAAGCTGTTTAACCAGGCCGAGCAAAGACTAAACTGGTTACGTTTTGGTGGTCGTGAATTTCGGACTGGTTGTCGAGGGCGGCGGCCGCAAAATCCTCCCAGATTGCCGCCCCCAATGTGTGTGTGCAAAAGAGATGTCTCGGACGAGGGTGAGGAAACGAGGGCGGCGGCTGGGGTTGTGTTCGTGTGGTTTTTGCGAGCGAGTAAATCTCGTTCAAATTTACACTTATCTCTCGGTGCTTGGTGCTCGTTTCGTTGGCGGCGGCAGCGACGTGCCCGAATTAAATGGACCGCCTTTTAGGCCTCCGCAGCCAAAAATTAATTATTTTAACAACGCGCCCAGCAACAGCGCACGTCTTCGGCCGCATAATGCGCAATGAGAGCGAAATGGGATCACAAACTGTCGATTAAGATTAATGATCGGCGTTGTTGCGTCCGGGGGCGGCTGTTGGCGGCGGCGGCGGACACTGCGAATGAAGCGGACGATAAACGCAATTTCGTTCGCTGTGCGAGCGCGTTTCGTCTCGTTGTTCGTTTTGTTGCTGTTGCTATTGTCGTTTTGTCCTGCACGTTTATATTAGGTTCTGCCGCCCCCAGTTTTTCATTGCATTCGTCTCCTTAGCCTCAGAGCACAACCGTTTTTTTTTTCTTTTTTTGTTGTCTTCTTTTTGGTTCTTGCTTGCTCTTTCCTGAAGAGGCTCATTCCTCATCTTCAGGCAAATTGCTCCCGTTTGGGATGCTCGTTATATGAGTATGAACTATAAGTGAATTTAAAGTAGACGAAAAAGATCATTGGCTTATTTTTGGAATAAATTTTCTAGTTGAAAAAATATGGAACCAAAAATTCCGGAGTTTTTTCAATAGTGCAAATTTATAGTGACAAATTTCTACTTGCAAAAAATTGCATCAATACTGAACCCAAATTTATGAAGCAATAAAGAAATCAAACATTAAATATGTAACATAGAAAGAAGGCAATTTATCAAGTTTTATGGAAGAAAAATGAAGGTACTCACTGAAAATTCGATAAATATAAACTTTCTTAAGATTCAACATCATTTTTAATGAAATTTCAAAATTTTGTCTTATGATTTCTTGATGATACTTGTGGAACTTTGTTGGAAAGTTTCACCACTTTTGAAGGAAAAATCAAAAATTACCAATTCATTTAACACACCATTAAAATCAAAGTTGCAAAATTAGAAAATTTGAAAATATCCTTTCAGGTTTAAACTCACTAATTCATTTCTAAATTTTAAACTAATAAATATGATGAAAGCTAAAGCTATAAACAAAATGAAAATCCTTAAAGGATTCAGAAACGACAGCAATTCAATAATTTCTTAGAGTTTCCACAATACAAAACATACTCGTCCTTTCTGCAGCCCAAAAGGATTAAATTTCCTTGCCTTGCATCCAACAAATCCTCCTTGGAACCGTTCCACTCATCTTCTTTTCGGCTTTCTACCTTTCGACTCTAACCATGAGACCTCTTCCACATCCGTAAATTCTCTCCTTGAATGAACTTTAATTTTACATCAGGATTTAAATTTGAACCTGAGAAAAGCAAAGATTTCAGTTCTCTGTAAAATCTTCCTGAAGGAAATTTATTTATTGAACCAACTGAACTATAATTTCATGAGACCATATATTTTGAGAGTTTTTCAAAATAGAAAATTAGAATAGAACATTTACCCCGAACAAAAAACAAATTTACTTCTTTATTGCTATATCTTAATATTCAAACGAATTTCATGTCTGTTTTTCATACTCCTGAATTCACATTTCACGTTCTTTTCCATGTTGTTGAGTTTTTCGACAGGTGAACCCGAGTGAAACACGATGAGTGCCAAAAATAACTACCAAAGAAAGCACCAATCGTTGATTTTTCCCTTGCTGTCTCTTCGAGCGGGCATCTCTCAAAGATCGTTTTATTTCGTTCCAGTTTTTATTTTCTTCTTGCTGTCCGCGTTGGTATTGACATATTCAGTTCGCAGCACATTTGAATTCCTTCGTGGGGGCGGCCGCATTTCTCATATTGCAATATTTCTTCAGGAGGGTACACAAGAACGTACTATATGAAAACATTGTAATGCAATAAAGCGAACTTTTGGGATTCGTTGTTGCTGGGGCGCAAACTTTCCAAGTCTTGTACTCTTCAGCCGCAGGAATCAGAAAATGCTTTTTAAATCTTTTTCTTAAATTGACCACAAATAGTTCCAAACATTCTTTCGTGGCATCCATTAAGAAACATTTTTTGGATTATAAATCCTGCAGGATTGGAATTGTAATTTCAAGAGATCTATTATCCTGAAGGATAACTTTATTTCAACTCCGTTGAAGAAACGATGGGGGATGGTCCAGCTTGATCTATTAAGGAAAATAAATGGATACGAAGAGACAGAGACTATAAATGGTTTTTTCTAACATCCTGGAAAATACTCGCAGTATTTATGTTTTCATTTTGGAGGATATTCATCAAAGTGGTCTGACATCTAGGTAATTGTTAAACGGCGCTAATGTATGTTGTTCATTTAACAGGGGGGTGGCAGTTCGCTGCAAGAGTGCATAATATGACCGCATGTGCTCACCTATTTCCCCCATATCCACACGAGAGCGTTGTTTACATCGGCTCGAGAATTTCATTTGCGCTCGGTGTTCAATGCGTTGATGTAAACAGACAACGCAGCGAATAGTTCTGATACCGCATGCATGATACCACTATCCTTCCGCTGTTATCCTTCCGCCTGGCATTGTAATGGCGCGCTGGCCTGCCGGGCGGTGGTTGTTGTTGTTGTTGATGTCGATGCTGCAACTGGTTGTAGCTTTTCACGGGCGAGCAACGTCGAGGAACGCTCAACGCGCTCAAGATTAATGAATTCTGGCAGGCTGTCCGGGGGCGGCCGACAATGTTCCCTCCGCCATTTATAACCGGTTATGTTAACCGCAGTCGGTATTTTTCAACCTGCTTTTTGACGTTGACGTTGCGCCCCCGTTTTCAGGTTTTTTGAATGTGGGCCAAATTGGGATGCGGTCAAAATAGTTAGGGACGAAGAGGAGGAGGAGGAAGAAGAGGTGGAGGATGTTGCTGTCAAAAGGTATCCCAGGATGGTTTATGCTGAAGCCACAACATGCGACAGCTCATTTAATTCGCTATGAAGTTGGCTTCCAAGTTTAATCCAATGGTCAACGAGGATAATGGTCAAAATTAAGCTCCAAGGATAACTACACTGTCTTGGAATTTTGGACCTGATGTTTTACTTCTTCTCCTAATTAATTTTTCAATTAAATACCAAAAATACAATGAAAATTTGTTCTTAAGTTTTAAATTTGCCAACTTTCTGGATTTCTATGACTTATTCTTGAAAGCTGATTTGTATCCTGGTTTGTTCTTCAATTATTAGTAAAAAGTAAAATTTGGTTTGTATTCAATTTTCAAAACCATTTTTATCTTAAAATTTATCATTTTTTAAATTATCCTTTAATTTGTTTTAGAAAACAAAAAAAGATGATTTCCATAAAAGTTTGAAATTTGGTAGTTTTCCTTTAATCTAAAATTAACTCCCAGGAATTTTAAGCCATCCTAAAATTTTAGAAATTTGATCATATTATTCTCTAATTGATAGTTAGGAAAGACTTTAGTTTGAACGAATGTTTGAACTTCGAAACTTTTCATTATCAAAATTAAACGCAACTCAAAACTTTTCTGGCAAGTTGAAACTTTGTTTTCTTCCTTAAATTATCCTTCAATTACCTGAATTATGCTCACATCTTGCAATTATTTGATTGGTATTCAAAATTGTAAGTCTTGCTTTGCAAAAAAATTCATAACTTGAAAAAAAAATCTTCCTGGACTTTTCAGACATTTTAAAAATTTCCTTGGTTTGTTTTTTCTTTAATTTGTCATTTGATTGATTCTCAGTTTGGCAATTGTTGGTCTTTATGAAAGTTGATACATGGAAACATTTCATAATCAAAAATAATCTCAAATGACTTCTGGTAAAATTGCTTTTTCTTTGAATTGTCCTTAAATTGTCAAAATTCATCTCACATTCTGGAATTTTGTTTTGTTTTTAATTTGTCAATTGATTGATTTCAAAGTTAATAAATGTTTTGTAAATGCAAAAAGAAGGTCTGTACAAAAATGAATCTTCAAGGACAAAGAGGACATATTCAAATTTTGACCTGAAAATGTTCCTCCATTTCTTCATTTATCCTTCCATTGTTACCAAAAGTAAAAAAAAGTACGTTTACACCCAAAATTCAAATTTGGCAACTTGTTTCCAAAAATATTAATCAACAACATTTCTCTTTTCCCTGAGGGAATAACTTTGAAACAAAACCGACTGTTGGCAGACAGGTGCGCGAAGAGCAAAAGCTGATTCAATGTGAAAAGCTGCCGGCCATAATAAACACAGCGAAAAGTTGGTACGAGAATTGGAATAACCACCGAATGGCGAACAGTGGAGGAATATAATCGCGGCCATTCTCTGCCCTCCCATTGCGAATCCTGGACAAAGAGGCGAGTGCTCGTGCCCGGAATAATGCAATGCGAATGCAATTCCCAAGTTTATGCACATAATATAATATAGATACGGATATGCGGAAGTTGCGCACGGGATGCATTCGGCGCGGATCGGGCTTAACGAAAGTGCCTCTTTCGCGACAATCTTCCTGTGCTTCGAACATCAAACGTCGAGGACACTTCAACTTTTTCGCCAGCGAAACAATGCGCACTCGAGCCACCAAGCGCAAACGAAATTGTTGTAAAGATGGAAACTGTATCATGAAAAGCGAGTGAATGGGTTACTGCCTTGTTGTTTCTATGAAAGAGCTACATTTCAAAAGAATTTCTTGTTGGCAGGGGAGTTTTATGAGTTGTCCACGAATTTAATTAACAAGCAAATTTATAATTCATTATTTTAGCACTTTTTTCATTCATTGTTCATTTTTTTTATTTAGTGTCCAAATCTAATAATTAAGAACTTATTTTATAGGTGATTTAATATCCTTTTGAATGCTGTCTAGACATTTGCAAAATTCCAATTCCCTGAAATTTCCTGAAATTCCCTGAAATTTCCTGAAACTCCCTGAAATTTCTTGAAGTTCCCTGAAATTACCTGAAATTCCCTGAAATTTCCTGAAATTTCCTGAAACTCCCTGAAATTTCTTGAAGTTCCCTGAAATTACCTGAAATTCCCTGAAACTCCTTGAAATTCCCTGAAATTACCTGAAATTTCCTGAAACTTCATGAAATTCCC
>JARJDZ010002778.1:0-12606 GCA_030264555.1 Aleochara sp. GC000083 | reverse complement strand
ATGAAACGAAATTCTTAAAATCGCTCGAGTTTTCAAAAATTTTCATATCTCCGAAACTAATGGACCGATTTCGATGATTCAAAGGGCATTTACCATATTTTGACGAAAAAATAACATTGATCATGGTCCCGAATTCGCCCGGGATTCAGAAATACCCGAACCTGAAAAATGGGGTCCTAAAAATGCAAAATTTTCGCTTTTTTGCAATTTTAACTGCGTATAACTTTTAGACGGTTTGAGCAATTAAACTAAACTTAGAACCAAATTGTAGGTCTTGACAAACACTTTCCAAAAATCTATGGGTTCATGCCCTTTTGGTAATGGGGAGACCGAAATTCGAGCTTGAAAATAGGGTACATCCTTTAATTTAACTGTTCAGTTGTTTTTTGAAATACAAAGAAAAAATTTGATTATCTAGAATTTCAAGGAAATTTGATGGCTTAGAATCATGAATAATTGTTGTTATGCACAAAGCGAACAATAAACAACTTCGAACGCAGGCAGCAAATTAAAATTCAGCAAAGCGACGAAATGTGCGGCCGTGCATTATGTAACCTGGCGCACATAACTCTCAAGTCAAGTTGGTTCAAAATTCAATCGCGACCAACCGAATGGCAATTAGTTTGGCGGTCAAGCCTGTTGCTGTTGCCGCTTGCTGTCAACTTGTTGGTGCGCTTCAATGTGCAACAAATTGACATGAAACAGCAGCATACGTTGTTCTGTTTATTTATTTTTTTGCTTTCATTCTTGTGTAGGTGGCCGCTTGTGATCGACGCGAAAGACCAAGTTTTCCAACGTTTTACAATTGTAATTGCGCGCTGCAAGCGCACATTTTTTCGAGCGCAGTAAAAGCCTAGGTTCGTGTTGGCAGAAGGTCAATCTCTAACATTTTCTCAATACGGTTCGCGCTCTCTTGTTTTGTTTCACTTTTTACGCGTGCGTTACGCTCACGTTCTTATTGCCGTTTCAATTGATATTTCGACCTGGCGCAAGCGAGTGTCAACTGCTTTTCAATGTGTCAATGTAATTCTTGTCAAGCCGTACTGGACAGGAATCATAGGGGCGAGAATTCATTCCGATTTGTATATTCGTGAACGCGTGGGTGTCGATCATTCATATGCATGTATAGAGAGTGTTGTCATAAATTTTCGACCACTTGAAAGCAGCTTTGACAATTATATATACATACCTCGTTGCTGTTGTGATGTTTGTCCTCTTCGGATTCACTTTCGTTTCTCTTGATCCTCTTGACCTTGTCCAGATCGAGGAGGTCTTCGTTGTCGCTGGTCTGTAGTTTTCGTTTCTGCTCGATCGACAGTTTGAGTCCGGCCTTGATGAGCTGCGAGCATGTCTGCTGGACGCTGGGCGCCGGTTGCGGGGGCATGTGCACCTGGTGCTGATGGTGCTGGTGACGGGGATGGTGGTTCGGGTGGCGTGAGTCCAGCGAAGAGCTGCTGGAGTTCGAATCGCTGGAGGCGCCGCAATTCGTATAGAAGCGCTTCGCTGGTTGGATCGTTGGCGTGCCACTTCCGCCGTCGGTGAAGGTGACAAAGTCCAGGGGGTTTGTCATGGCGATCAGCGAGTTGACAATTTCTGGGGTGCGTGGGGTCGCAGAATTGTTGGCCGCAGAAGCCGCGGCCATTGCGCTACTGATGTCCAAATTATACATGTTTCTCACTCTTGTTGTCTCTTCAGGTGAAAGAACTAATAAGTTCGTTTCGATTGGGGGGAATCACAAGTTTTTTCTTTGAAAGTCTTTAGGCACTCGAGGGATTAGTGCTGATGATTTCTTTGTGCTTAACAGGTGCAAGCTTTCTGAAACAAGAAAAAATCTATCAGTTTTCAAATTCTCATGTTATCAATAGTTAGGAAATTTTGCTCTCAGAATATCTGCAAAACTATTCAACCGATTTTTGATCTGATGGAATTATTTTGTTAATTATTAGATGTACTTTTAATTTTTGTTAGGTTTTATTGCAAATCTTGAATTAATTTCCGAAAAAAATTATTGCAAACTAAAATATTAAAATTTACCAGATAAATTCAATTTATCAATTGATTTCAGTTTACTTCATAATTCAAATGGAAATTTGAAATTATTTTAATTCTAAATTAACGTTTATTTAATTATCTTTTAAATGATGTATAACATGAACTAGTTTTTACTTAGTAAATATCATTTATCTTTCTACAAACTTGATACATAATTGCCTACAAGTTTTTCAGAAGTGTTATGAAATTTTTCGAATTTTTCGAATTTTTTGAAACTCACAACCATTGGGTCGATTTTAATTATTTTGATAATGATAATTACATTTATATAAATTACGATAAACAATCCATCCAGATGACAGTAGTGCTGAAGAGTAGAAATGCAAAAAACTGGGTGCACATCGGCTGAATATATAAACAAGAACGATTTGCATAAACAAAAGAAAAATCGTGACTGTTCGAACTGCGACTGAATATACAACACATCACACTTCATAATATTTCATGCGTGCTTATTGCCATACAATAAGCAGAACCATCCAAAAGTGGCCAGTTCCGAAATTAAAGCCGACGTTAAGAACGACTCGGTCTGAATTTTAAGCGAACAAAATGCAAACCAAACGAGTTGGTGCTGTTTCCTCTGCGTGTTTCTTCACACTCTTTGGGAACACTCACAATCTGCATATCATCTTGTGATGTTCATGGCTCGATGTGTTGTTGTTGACCACTCGCTTTGGAGTTGGCCCACAGAGAGCGTATAAAATGTTAAGTGACTGGCGAAATGCAGGAATTATATATTGCGAACAGAATCGTGTACGAAGGCGTTTTTGGCTGGATGGTAGTTCGAGTCGTATGGGGGCGTTGGGACACTTATCCAAATAAGATTATTTAATGCTTGAGCGCCTGGAAGCGCGTTAAGAGTCCAGAATTTGTGTTGGTGGAAGACTGTCAGAGAAAATGCGTGTAATGAATTGGGATGTGAGTAATTTACATTTTGCGTTCCGCTGTAATAAAGTTCGCGCCAACTTCGACAAAGACGACGACGCAGCTTTTGATCTCGAAGCATGCAAATGCATAAAATCCATTCATACCGCAATCACATCAAAAATACGACTACATTCATGGACGGTAAATTCGACTCACAGTCTTCCTCACAAAAGAGTTTATTTGCTGCGTAAACTCCATTGTTTCATGGTGCCTCTCAACGCCATCGTTTCAGCGATTATAAACTAGATGAAAATCACCTGAGAGTCCAATTAGAAATCAAAGTGCAAGAAGTTTTGAAGACTGGTAAAGTTTCGAATAAATTTCGGTGAATAAATCCGATGTGGGCAAAGTGGGCCGACAGAGACATTTATTATGGCTGTTATTATTAGTACAAGAAGCAAATGTGCAGCATATTTTTCCCATTCGGCATCGTATTATACAATATTTACAGCTTGATGATGGATTTGTGCGCTGGGCTATTCGATATCTCTGCTCGTTCACAAAGTATGCCGTTTTACAATTTAATGTTGCGTTTACTATATGGAAATGGTCGGCGCTGGAATTTGCCGTTTACAAGTTAACAACTTGTTGAAATTAAATTGCCGCACACTTTAATTGTTATTATGGGCGAAACGTGACTGCGTTCGTGGGCAATCGCGAGATTCGCAACCCGGATAAAAGTCAGTTCTGCGCGAAAAGAAACCGATTCCTGTGCGAATTTCAGGGTCATCTAAAGTTATATAAACTTTGCCGATTTGCCATTGCTTAAAATCAATTTGTTTACAATTTTGGTTCGCCATACAAAAGTTTACATATCTCGAACTGGTGAATATTTGTCAATGTTGCAATTAAGATTTTTTGGCCATAATTTATGAAGCACTTGATCTTTATTTGGTTTATAAACATCATTTTGTGAAATTTGAATAAATATCCTCGGGATAGGAAATAGCCGCATCCAATACTCCAAATAGAAAGAAAATTAGTAATTGAAAGTACCATGATTAAAAAAAAAATTGTCCTTCTGTTCCCAACTATCATCTTTGCAGCAGTTTAAAACTTTTTCACTGTCTTAAAAAGTTGTGTTCACATGTTTTAATGCTTTATTGACAAAATTTGGGACACACATGTTTTTGTATACTTTTATTTTACTTTTTTCAACAAATATTTATAACTATTTATTAGACAGCACATGATTTCAAATCCCACGGTTTCCTTGCTTGCGCAAAAAACTTTGCTTGTAATGCACATTGTTACACATGACTCGAAGTGATTAAATTAATCGCTCCATTCCATGTAATGTCGAAGGCGTTTTCGAATATTTTTTAATGTTTTGGCCAAGGAATACTTCACTGGTGAATGGCCAACCCACCCAAAACCAGCAACGAGAATAAATAACCAGAAAAATCCGCGGTGAGAACACCAGAAACCCATAAATCATGAGCAGCCACAATTTGCGGCAAACTTCTTGGTTTATTTACTAGATTTTATCAGTAATATTAATTGCAATTGTTTAATCATGCCTTCATAATTTGAAATGCTTTGTTTGAATAACCACAGAAGCAGCCGGATTTTCGTGGAAATCTTAAGTCATTATTTACTCTAATTAACATATGAACAATTAGTATAGAAAATAGTTTTCATTAGGCGCAAAATAACAGGAAACTGGAACAATTGCATTTACCTATGTTTGATGCACATTTTCCAAAATACACACGTTTTACTCAATTCCACATGTTTTAGCTGTACGATTATTTTGCGATACGAGTTTTATGCGAAATGTCGTAAAGATAAGATTTTCGTGCGCGTTGCAGCGAGAAAATCAACAAATGCCAGCGAAATAGTAAATTACCGACTGTAAATAAGCATAATACACTAATAGCCTATTATGGGTTTTAAGATAAGTGACTCAATTTCCGAATGTATAACTATAAATCGAAAATGAGGACATGAAAATATTAGGTTCAAAAATTCTTAATTTACGAATCAATCACGCAAACGCATAAACTTTTAAGTTGATTTAATTTTCGTAAATAACATTTTATCAGACAATACTCTATCGAATCACTATTAAGACATTCGAGAATATATAATTATACCCTGCATAAATAAATAAGTAATTATTAATCCATTAAGGATTCAATTTAAAAATAACTTTGAAATTTTTTGTTCGCCAATTGATTTATCATAGATAAATTCCATTGGAATGATGGTATTATACCTCAACATCGTGTCGATTACAGTAATTAAATTATTCAGAAACAAACAACAATAAATTCGTTTGCGCCGTTAATTGCTGTTAATTACAGGTCCTCAATGTAAGCTCAACTCTGCAATCGAAACTCACCATAGAAATATCGATATATCACACATTAAGATAAATGTGTGTTTAGCAATAATCAAGTTTCAATCAATATATAGGTACATAAATAATGCGTCTTTAAGAGAAGGACTAACAATAAATAAAAAAAATTACATGTTCGAAAGAGTATAGAAGATAAATTGTGAAATCATTAAGAAATTCAATAGAAATGCAAGAAATATTTGCATTTTGTACGCTGGAGATGAATGAAGAAAAACATTATTTATAAATTATTTATGAATGTTTTTAATTATTGAGCGCTAGCAAGCCGCAGATGGAGCGTACTAATTATTGTTAATGAACAAATATCGAGGCACGTGCCTACAATGAAATCACAACAATTATTTTTCATATTTTTGAAATAATATATAATAAACGTCTGGTTTTAGCGACCAAATTGTTTTACTCATTAAATTCATGGAAATGTGAAAAATTTTAAGTTGCCAAAAATGTTGATTGATTATATAGATTTTTTTGTAGAAAATATGATAAAATGTTCGGTGTTTTAAGACATCAACTTTTCATTTCAAATCAACGTTTTAATTATAATGAGAATTGATTAGAATAAGCTAATTAATGTAATAATTACTAACCATGAGACACCTTGTTGAGTCGACATGTTAAATCTAAGACTCGTTAACAGTTCTTATCTCCATAAATACGAAATTAAAATACCTTAATTAAAACGAGCAAAACCTCAGACAATTAACAATTTTATATCCATGAAAAGAGCAATTTTCTATTAGTTTTCTGTCGCCAATTGGCATCATAAGAAAACTCCACTTAAATAGGTTACGATTATTATTTTATAATTCAATTTTTAAAAAACGCTAATTGAATGCAATTAACATAAATCCTTGAAAAAGGGACGCGCATATCGTTACACACCTCGAGGTCTCTCGTCGAACGAAAAGATCATAATTGCTGCATTCCTGGACTTGATTGGTGCAGCGCTAAATGAAATAATCCGTGAAATTGTCTGCGCTTATAATTGTCTTCGATACAATCATCTCGCGATTGTTGGTCCTGTTTGGCGCTCAACTTGTCCGTACTCATAGACGTAATTAATACACGTTTATACCGAGATGATAAACGCGACATCAACACGACATATGTCATAATGTCACACGATGTTTGCAGTCGGAGTGCAAAACGAGCTTTTGCGATTCCTTTCCTTGAGAGGAGACAGACGGACACATCGAGCACGAGCATGCGATCGTGTGTGCTTTGTTAGATTAGATGCGAGTTATGTTTAGGCCCAAGAGAGGCAAATCGAATAAGAAGCATTGAATTAAGAGGTCAAGGCTTTCACGGCTCACTCGACTGGAAACAGAAATAGAAATAGAAATGGAAGACGTTTTTTTATTGTCCGCGATATATACACACCTACAACTTCCAATTGAATTAATTCATGATTATTCCAAGTTGGTTTCTTCTTTTGTATTTCAAAATTACTTCTTTTTAACTTCTACACATCTCAGATTCAAATAAATAAGTTTTGAAAGTGTTGTTGTCCTGAAATATGTTTATATTTGCCACCAAGTAAATACTATATGAATTCAAAACTTGCCTTTGGGTTTCACTATTTTAAACTAGGAAATTACTTTTCATGAATATGGGGAATCCCCCGAAAAGTTGGTTTTTACCTCTTATCAATTTAGTGTTAACTGCATGGTTGAAACTTCTAGACTTATGATACGACTTAAAACCATCATTGAAGAAAAACTCTTATCACAATTAAATACCAGTGAAATTTCAACTTCAAACACATCTAACTTCTGATGAATCACATGCGTTTACACACATCATTTTCATACACAGAGATTTGCGCACAAAGTGCTCACGTTTTAGTTTCTAGTGCACATTCAGAAGCATGTATTCGTCGTTCTCTCGGTTGGGTTGGAGGCCCACATTGGGACAATTTCAGTATGCTCCATGCCAGCCGAAAAAAAGCACAAGAAATTCTCGACGAGCGGACGTTTTCCAGGCACAAGCGAATTAAATCCGCGCAAATAATAAAATTTCGCAATATTTTATGGCCCGTGTTTGTCAAGTGCATAATCAACTGCATAATCTTGACGTATAAGCCCGACACGCCGATTTTTTGCATGTCCAACTTTGGGGGTTTTATCGAGTCTCCATCCATTGTCGAGCGCATCAACTTTTTAAGGATGGGCCACTGGAATATTCGCATTCCGGTTTTCTTTCTTTCGCCGCAGCGCCAGTGGTTTTATTTGTGCCAAATAACCGCAATCAGTCTTCCCTGATGATTGTTGCACGCGCTGAAAGTTGTGCGCGTCACACGGTGAAAAGGAGCGCAAGGAGCGCGATGCGTATAAATAAAAGATAAAAAGTCGCATTATTACGCCGAATATTTATGGCATACAGGGTGTTCGGGCTGTCGTGTTGAAGCAACGACGAATGGAATAGACACGGATTGATTTATGAACGCCCGGCACGGAATAATAAAGAACGGAACGCGCCGAGAAGCGCAGAAAAAATGAGCGCTATGGAAATTTGTGCACGAGTGAAATTCGTAAACACACCCTTCTTTGAATCATTCGGATCGTTGTTCTTTTGTGTCACGTACGAGTGGGTCATATGACACGTACGGCTCTTTGTGCTGTGCAATGTTTTATTTCGCTTGACATTTTTTCTTGATTGCTGCTACTTGAAGAAGTACCAAGAGATGGGAGGATTTCGTTTGATTAAATCATTAAGGAGTGCCAAGTGTTTCATCTGATATTTTGGCGCATAATTTCGAAACCAAAATATGTATCAACTTAATCCTTTCGTTTTGATACAGATGATTAAATTCTCTTTCAATTGATACATACATGTCACAAAAATTATTTATAGATTGGGAGATTTTCAAATTCAAAGTTTTGCTTGACATTGTGATATTAATTTCGTGTCCATTATCTTTTACAATTATTTATTTCAAAAAATCTATAGATAACTATGATATTATCTTATCGATATTTAAAGATGATTAAATTATCTATCAAATGATGTATAATTTGATTATATTATCATTTAGGAAATTTAGATTAAGTAGGTCCAAACTTCATCTAGATTTTTATTTCAACTACCAGATATTTTTTCATTAAGGCTTAAAACGGTTTAATTTTAAATTTATTCATTTTCTGACAAAATCAAAAATGAATTCAAAATTTTCTGAAATACCATTTAAACAAATAAAATTCTTTAATCCAATCTAGTTACCATAAGACAAATACTTTGAAATTTGCTTCCAAACTTTAACATTTCTTTAAGTCAAGTATTGATTTTGTTTCTAATTGCAAAATTATTTCGATTGGTAATTAAAAGACTTCAAAGATCACGTTTCAAAAAATAATCGACTTAGAACTATTTCCAGTTTTTTGACTTTTGTCTGCAATGACTTCAATAGAAATTTGTGGTTGAAGAGTTTCTATTCAAAACTAGACTTCAAGTTGCAAACGTGCCATCATAAAATACTCCCTTTTTGAACCACATGCAAACAATTGTGCTGAATATTAAATCGCATCCATATTATTCATAACTATTCAAACTGGTCGGTTCATTCCACGATGGAATATCCCATATGGTGAAAGCGCAATAATCGGCACAATAATAAATAATTTGTACGCATCTGGAATGAATTTCGAAAAGAAACGTGCATGCTTTTAATTATTCCAGCCAAGTACATACGCTTCTCTTCTCATGTCGCACCCATCAAACACGAATAAGACATGAAACACGATTTAATACCAATTTAAATTCCCATCGAAAAAACTTAATTAGATGTGATAGATCGTGCTGGTTTTGTGGCTAAAAACACCTAAAATATTCGTTCGGACGTGTCGGCCGATGGCGGCAATAAATTAATGAGGCAATTAGACGCGTACATCGAAAGTAAATTCGTGTCATGGTTGTGTTGTATTTCGGGCCGAAAACGGATGATAACAAGACGCGTTCCAGACGCGAAATGAGACAGTTATGAATGAGCTTTTTATCTTTTTATCAACTCATATGTTTGTGCGTTATGCAACATATGCATCAGTTCTCTCGAATTTAAAAACAAGAATATTATTTGTGGTAACAGCATCGAAGGTATATGAACAACAAGACTGAAGAGTTGTCGATTCGTGTTGGAATGCATTTTGCATGTAGCAGCAAGTTCAACATAAATTTGGAGTTGGCATAAATCTGTCGGATGTGAGGATTCGTTGAGATTTGAGATGGTAACTTGAGACCTCGCATTGCGAAACTCAATTAGCACCCGTTGATTTGTGCAATTCAGACAGGTCTTGTTTTAAAACTGTTTTCATTGCATTAGATTTTGTTTGCTTTTAGATTAGTATCGACTAACACTAATTGTAATAGTTTGGCAGCAACTCGACGTTTGAACTCGACCGACAACAAAATTTGGTTGGATTTTATCATTAGTATCTCTGAAATGATAGCACCTATCGTAAAATGTCTAATAGTTTTATAAATCTCTATCTTTCTGGTTACAATAGATAAGATGCGTTATCATTTTGGGTGACGTTAAAATCACAATGACGTTCATTAAAATTGATGGCAAAATGTGGCGAGAAATTCAAGTTTAAAGTCTGATAACTAAAGTAATTAATCAATTTTGATAAATAAAACAGCAATTACTGCAGAATCTCAAAAACTATAAGAACAGTTTCATGTAATAATCAATTTCTCATTCAAATTTTCAATATACTTCATGGAGTAAAATAATATTATCATAGATATCTTATCAAAATCAGTACTTAACAAAAAGTCACCAATAGATTATATGATTTGAAAAAAATAAGATTTTATGAGTCGATTTTTATAATTTAAAAAGAAAACTACATATAATGAGTGTCTATTAAAAATTAGTCAATCATAAATTGATAAAAATTAAAATCCAATCGGTATTTATTGCAGGGATATGTTAATTAGAAAATTTAAAGTTTTACAACTAAAATTAAATTTAAATGTTTTCCTTATTTAAACGCTGCAATGAATTAACCATACATTAATTATCTTTTATGTCAACGTATATTTTAGCAGCTAGCATTAAAAAATTAAATAATGTGCAACAAAATTGGAGGCTACATGGGGGCCGACGTCTGACTAAATTAGTCGCTTGTAAATTGAGAAGCGTCAAAGTTTATTGCTTATTGACGAATTGCTGGCGTCCTTTCAATTTTTTTTCACTGTAATGTAAATCTTCCAGGCACCAGGCAGCCAGATAGATCCATCAACACGTCGCTGTCGTTGCACAATAATGAATATTTAAACATTTTCTTCGGCAGCGATGAGGGGCTTTTACTTGCAAACGAAATAAAATTCACATCCAAACGAAATTATTATTGATAGAAACGATTAGGACGATGAAATTTATTAGCATGGACATTAAGAACTCAAAAATAATTTTCAATATTTACATATCATGGTAAAGTTGTCTTAGAAATTACGAAATACTAATAGATTACATTTTGAAAGAATCGAACTTTTAATATTCTTTCTAAGCAACGAAAATATATTTTTAATATAATTACTCATGTAGAAATCAATCATTAATGAAAATATATTGCCGCCCCCAAACTTATTTTTTATGATATTTAGTATTTGCATTCATATTTTAAATACGGTATTTTTTGTGATTATCGTTTTGGTTGCATTATATAAATATCTGCCGCCCCCAAGAAAATTGAATGACCGCCCCCGAGTTGTTTTCTCGTTATTGTTGTACAAGTTACATTTACTNTTAAAGACGGTATTTTTTGTGATTATCGTTTTGGTTGCATTATATAAATATCTGCCGCCCCCAAGAAAATTGAATGACCGCCCCCGAGTTGTTTTCTCGTTATTGTTGTACAAGTTACATATACTACAAGTATATTAAATAATAATATCATTTTTGAATATTCCCAATTTTGCTTTCCACTAAATTGCCGCCCCCATGCATGTTAGAAAGCCGCCGCCCCCAAGAAAATTGAATGACTGCTCCCGAGTTTTTTTCTCGTTATTGTTACTACAAGTATATTAAATCATATCATTTTTAAATATTCTCAATTTTTCTTCTCACTTAATTGCCGCCCCCCGTGCATGTTAGAAAGCCGCCGCCCCCACCATATCTTTCCCTTGATGCTTATTTAAGTACATCATGAATTTGGTGAAATTTGTTTCGACTCTTCGATTACTATTGCAAAATTTTCATTTTGAGACAAGAGTAAACTGCCGCCCCCAAGCGTTTTTTACGGTTGTCACCGCCCCCACATCATTTGTCCATGCCTATTTAGCATAAATTCCAAATTTCGTGAAAATCGGTTAAGTCGTTTTTGAGAAAATCCAATTTACAGTTTGTAAATATATACAAAAATTATTAATTAATTAATAACTTGCAAATTATTCGTTAAAAACAATAATAAATCATGATATATGCAGGTAGACATGTATAGAAGATATGCTGAAAATTTGAAGCAAATCGATGCATTAGTTTTTGAGATATTAAATAAAATGTGTTCCATGAGTCGAATCAAATGGGAATCTACCAGCCGCTTAATGCCGTTGCTAAGGACGTCCAAACTCGAGAGTTTTAACCTTAGCAACCGCAATGTAAATCAAATGGGAGCTGCCATCATGGATTTTCGAGCCTGTGTTTCCGCTTTTAAGTTATTTGGTTGTTCAGTCGCCAATGTAAATTTCCATAAGAGATTGTTTTACCTCTAACTCGGAAACTATTGGACCGATTTTCATTATTTAAAAAGCATATGAAAGGGCATAATTTTATCTATAACACCTCAGTTTTAGAATTTTTAAAAAATTCCCCAATAATTAATTAATTAAATAAATTAAAATTAAGGTATGTTATGCCCGCAGTATAATGTTTATAACTTCTAAACTAATACAGATATCAATTTCGTTCTTTTACCATTTGAAAGATAAAGAATTTTACTTTTCTTCTTATAAATCGCAATCAATTATGATATGTTTAAGTTATTTTAATAATTCGGCAAATAATTTTTCAACATGTTGAATTTCAACTTGTCGTATTAAAACTAAAAAATAATTTGTATATTTACGAAAAACGTCAAAACATTACGAAATCTTAATAGATTTCATTGTGTAATTAATTCGTGAATAATTCAACATCCAAAAAGGCTTGAAATTAAAGACTATTAAAGAGACAAATCTTTGTCTCAAGAAATGATTAATTGTCTCCCAGGATCATTTATTTATCGCTGTTTCGTCGCTTTTTGAGCATGTTTTTCTATGCTTTG
>JARJDZ010002776.1:0-11997 GCA_030264555.1 Aleochara sp. GC000083 | reverse complement strand
TGTTCATAAGTTATTAATGTTTATAAATAAAAGGAATTAATTTTTCTTAGTTCAAACGCGATTTTCTCGCAAACGGCTCGGCCGATTTCCACCAAATTTGGAATATAAACTAATAACACCAAGATGCTTAACATATTGTGAGTGGAGAAGTTGTAAAATGTTGGAGGGTGGCACTTTACTATCAAAAAATGAAACGTTCGGTTTATGATAACTAAAATATAATAATAATATAATATTATTATTATTATTATTGAATATTAATCGATTTATTTTACATAATCAAATCTAGCCCCGAAAATTACTGATAAATCATGATAATTCCCTATATTTTTTGTATAGCGACTAAAACAGTTCAAGAACTTCAAAAAGTAAACTAAACACAATGTGGAAATATTTTTGTAACTAATATTGTTGCTAATATTACAAGATTTCTGTTTATAATTTTAAATTTTGAATAATTTTTGAAAATTCTTTTTTTTTTTTGTTAAATTTACATTGTGATTTCTAAAGATATCTTAGGTTTAAAAATGTTGTCATTATCTCATATTGGTAATAACGAATTTAAACTTATTACTGGAAATTTCTAATTTCATAAAGTTGAATAATCTTTTAATTCATTAATTTTGGGTTATCACAAATTTTTGAGATGTTCAAGTTGGATTATTACAAAAGAAAAACATAGTATAATGTTATTTTTGTAACTGGTATTTCTGGTAATTATTGATATCCTGAAGAAGATACATGATATCCTCCTGATCATTTTAGATCATTAACATTTCCTTAAGATTGGAGGATTTTTGGTTAAGTTTACAATTAATCTCAAAAGATATCTTAAATATTTAAATGCTGTCACTATCAATATCGATAATAACGAAACTAAATTTGTTATTGATAATTGGTAATATCATAAAGATGATAAAGCCCTTTAATACAATCATGTTAGGTTATCGATGAATTTATGTAAATTTCTAGTCAAACTATGTTAGCTCAATTTAATTACTAGATTGACATTTTCGTTAATTAATAGTTCCCTGTTCATTAATGGTTATAACACAAAATCTTAACAGCACTTCCCAAAATAGATTATTGCAATAATTTTGCAAAATTATACGTATATGGAAATAATGTCAACTTTTAAAAAAGCAGTAATTTTTACTGATTGTAAATTGTAATTTAAATCTTGCAAATATTTTGAATATTTGAATATTTTGAATAATTATTGATATGGCAACTGAAAATGATGTGAATTTAACATACAATTCAACCAAATATAAAAAATGTGTTACTTTCAAGTAAAAAAAAAAATATCGTCAAACTTGCAATTTTTCTATTGCAAATAAAAGTAGAAAACTTTTTTTGAGATGCTATAATTTAGCCTT
Source organism: Aleochara sp. GC000083 (assembly GCA_030264555.1). Classification (NCBI taxonomy): domain Eukaryota; kingdom Metazoa; phylum Arthropoda; class Insecta; order Coleoptera; family Staphylinidae; genus Aleochara; species Aleochara sp. GC000083. The sequence continues at coordinate 10,618 of JARJDZ010002776.1, read as the reverse complement.
ACCATTTGTTGATATGTACTGTACTAATGTTAATTAAAATCATAAATTAATTGGTAAATAATTTACCAATTGAACAAATATTGATTTTAACCTGCAAAAAAAGAAATTAATTATAACCTCAACTTAAGATAAAATGGCATCTGAAAGAAATCAATGCATTGAAAAAATTATTTAAATATATTCCAAACTTTTTAACATAATGTTAAATTCATGAATGCTAATACACCCCACAATCGAACTTTGCAAATTTTCGCAAACCCAATAAAACACCACGATGGAATATTATTTATAAGTTCATTCGCAATTTCCTTCTTCTGAAAATACTTAAGATTATTTTCCATTGAAGATTTCTTTTCTTTTATCAGGAAATTTCGCATAAACTTTATCTTCAAACGTGTGGATAAACCCGAAACGACAAGAACTGAATGAATACTACAAGTAAACACTCGACATTGCTGCAAGCAATTTATTTGTACTTTCCATTTGGTGTTCAAAGAGGAAAACGTGCAATAAAAAAGTGTAAAGCCCGTCACAACTTCTGCAATAAACTATATTTTATTACATCGTCTTCCAGGAGGATGAAAGAAATTTCATACGGTTGAAATTTTCTTTGAATCCTCGCAGCGAAAAGCAGGTTCTCGGTAATTTTCTACTGCGTGAGCATTCGTTCCGAATGAACCAATGATGCGAATTTTATTCGAGGTTTAGTCTATTTTATCACTTACGAACGGTTATGAAAACTTGCGGAGGATTCACGTTTGGTCTTTGTGATAAATTTGTCACAGAATTGTAAATGGGGAGGGAAATATGAGTTATGAGGAAGACATAAAAAAAGGGAAAAAAGGAAAAAAGGACCAAAGGACCAAAGGTTATTGGACTTGATTATTTTCCTTCCGTTTACCTTATTTTTGTCTTCTATTTGTGCGTCAACATCTTACGATTGTTTTTATTGGAGTTTACTTGATTTTCAACTTTTCTAGATTACTAGATGTAAATGTCAATTTGTTACAAAATTTTGAAAGTGTTGATTTACAAATATGCAAAAATGAAAAAATATCAATTCCAATTGTAATTACTTTTTGAATTGCAACTATTAGAAAATTGTAATTGAACGAGCTGCAAATTTAATGCAGATTTTTATATGTAATTCAGTTTGCAACAATTGTAATTCAGATTTGGTAATTAAAGTTGAGATTATTCAAATGTAATTGAGAATACATCAAATGAAATTCAGAAGAGTTCAAATGCAAATCAGATTAGTGCCACTTTTTGTTAAATACTAATTCATTTTTATAGGTAAATTATTACATAACATCAGGATATTGACATTATTAATGCAGCAGTAATTATTACTCAGTTTATAAATATTACTTAAATCAACTTCAATTGAATCTGAATTACATGTAATACTTTCTGAAATTCGAATAACAATTTCTTATTACATTTTATGGATGGGAATTACATTTATAGCATTCTGAATTAAAAGTTACTTTTTCAGGATTATAATTTTCAGATTTGAAATTCATTTCTTTCTGATAGACAACTGATAAAGTTTTCCTCCTTCATTTTCCTTAGTGAAGATTGAAATATTTAGTTTATTAGTTCGTTTCAGAATTTCAACTTTCAAAACACTTCAAATAATTTCAAACACCTTCTAAATTATTTCAATAAATATTTTCCATCATAAAAAAGAAACAACGAAATAGTTTTCCTTAAACATCCTTACATTCAACAATTCCTTACTTGAAATACATTTCTAAAATAAGGATCTTCGTCATTCCAAATCACCTAACACAGTTCGCTACATTTTATAGCTTCTTTTTATACCCATTTTATGTTCGGGATGTAGACACATAACAATGGTCAACTCCAAAGCAAAAAGCAAGACATATAGCGTGCAAAAAAACGACAGGAACGACAGGAATGAAGAGGGAAAAGGTGCATAAAGTACCAATGGCTGCTTGAGTGATATGCGTAATAATGCTTGCGTCCAATTCCAATTGAAATGGTTGAAATGAATAATTGATTGTGTCGCATTCGAAAGCTTTGCTGCGCGTTGAACAAAACGTCCTGTGCTTCAAACACTCGCTGCAACTGGTTAATAACACGCTCAATGCAAATAAAATGTAAATACACCACTGAGCAATTCCCTCGTAATTATACATGAAGAATTTGGAATGCAGTGCAAGAAGGGAAATTGAATGCTGATGCAAATCGAAGAGTAGAAGCGCAATTTTGAAATCTAACATGTTTCTTGTCAGTACTCGATGGAAGGAAGAAAGGATGTGAATAAGTGAATATTGATAAAATTTTCTTGTAGTACTGATCGAACGGAGATGCCGATCATTCTTGTTGAATGCCTTCAAATATTTCTTATCTATTTATATCCTTAAAATATTTTTTATCAATTTTTTATGAAAGGATTGTAACTTATATTTTTCTATTTTCTGATATCTTGTGAATTTTTGTTTCTTCTGCAAATAAGTCAAAAGTATTGTTTGAAATGCTTAAATCTTCTTTACATAATTTCCAGTTGTAAATCAGAAAGTATCATTTATATTTCATAGAGGAAAATTGAAAAATTGTTAAATGCAATAAAAAAGTATCCAATGAATTTCTAATTACGTTTGATTAATTTGAAATACATTTAATCATTTCTAATGGTTTCTCAATTGTATTTATCCAAATTTGAATTACAATTGTTGCAAACTGAATTGCACATAAAAATCTGAATTACATTTGCTGCTCTCTTAATTATAATTTACTAATAATTGCATTTTACATTTTCTGAATTTCTATTAAAAAGTGTATTTTTCGAAGAAATTCTTGCAAGGAACTCAAATATTATAATCTTTTATAAATGAATTAATCTAATTAATGAGATTGTTGTACCCATAAATTTTCCTTCTGATTGTGAGAAATTTTAAACATTATTTTTAGATATAAAAATACCCAATTTTTAATAAAGAATTTCAAAAATTTAACAAATGCAGTCTTTCATTTTTCAGTTTTACTTTTTTACATCATTTTACAATCTTCTTCGAATTCTATTTATCTTGATAATTCTTCATGGAAATTCATCAACATTGAAATATTTCAATAATTTCTTCATACAAATTATTCATCATAAATGAAATTACATACAATTTGACTGTACATATATACATTATAAACAGTTAGTTTTGTCAACAGAAACTCCCCTAGAAAATATTCCAATAAGCAACAACGAGGAAAATTGTAAGAAAACCTCGAATTCGAAAAGCAGTCTGCAAACATGATTCGTCGACACTATTTCGTCATTACTTTTGATAGAGCTAATTATATATAATAGCTAAGCACGTTTTATGCTTGCAGAGTTAGTTCAGTTCAGTTCAGTTCAGTTCTATGTGAGTTTAACTTGGTGAATAATTATTCGCTGGACGAAGAAGGAAAAGGTGCAAACTTGCCAGCCGACTCTGAAACGATTCAACAGGATTACAATATCACATGAAGGCAAATGAACCATTCAAAGACTGGGTGTTGTCAACAATATTTCAAAATTTTAGTTAGTATCAGAAAAGCCAAAGATTTTCTGAAAAAATCATTCTTTTTTCGTTGGTTTTTGCTTGAGGTCTGAAGGATAATTTTAAAAACTCAGATTCAAATATCATCAATGTTGAAATGAATATTTGAAATATATTTTGCCTCATAGTTTTTACAAACCAGACTAAACGAGTTTGTATTCATAGTTGGTAAAGGCGAAAAATGAATTTCACTCGCTGGAAATAGCACGAAAATGCACAGGAATAAAGCTCGTAATGAATTTAACGTTCAGTGTAAGGATAAGCTAGCAATTTATCATCAAAATAAATATTATACAGTACGTGACTTTTATCATTCTTAATGTTGGTTATATATTAAAACATCTTAACAATCTCTTCTTTCTAACAATAGCAAAAAATAAGATTCAGTTTTTCAGAAATTTCAGAATTTTTATTTCAATGTTTTTTATAGATATAATATGTACCATTAAATTTTAAGATTACGTCAGTATCTTCTCAAAAAATTATCACCTTAATTTCAATAAAACTTCAAGGAAGCAAGAATTTTTTCAAATTTTTTTTGGATTATATATTAAAATGATAATTTCTCTGTTTCAACTTGAAATTTTTAAGTCAACTATTATTTAAAATATTAAAATATTTTAAAATATTTATGCCCCGATTATAATTAATCATCGATTTTAATGCAGATTTAATTAAAATCGAAAAGTAGATAATGATTAATTAAGCATTGATTAATCAAGTATTAAGTTTTGTGTAATTGTGCATTAAAGTATTTAACATTAATTACTATTAAGAATAGTAAATGATTTTTTAGAATAGATTACATAATGATAAATAATAATTAGTAGAATTTACAACTTCAATTCAACATAGATTGATGAATTTTCAGACTTTTCAAAAAAAATAATTGGATCAAAAAATAATTTTGTAAATTTCACTTAATCCTCACGACAAAAATATTCTTGTTAACCGAAATATTGTTATTTAGTGTTACATAATATTAATTGAAAATTATTTGCACTTTTATTCCTTTTCTATCATAAACTCTGTGGTAATTTTAATTAAAACCATGAAAAACTAATGAAATAATTTTATTCACTCATGGTAGAAAATCAATACGAGAATTGGATACAAAGCTACAAGAAGCATGCTGTAAAACATCAAGTTAATTAAAAAATGAAATTAATTCATCAATTTTTTGCACGTTAATGGAAAATTGTATGGAAATTAATTAACTTTGGCAGTTTTACGACGCCAAATACCTGGATATAAGGACAAATATCTAAGCAAAAAACAATATGGGTAACTAAATGGATGAAGATGGCATTCAAACATTGCAAATTGTTATAAAATGAAATTTTTGACGTCACAAAACGAAGTTGGTTTTATTTCGGAATTCTGAAGAGTTCGTTATCATTCAATTATCCAAACAAGAAAAGAATGTGAAGGAAAATATGTAATAATGAACAAAATTGTCAAGAGACTACTTTTGAAGTTAATTTCATAAATGTTGCCAAATTTTGGGATTGCTTCATAATTTCAATTGAGTGGTACAATAAAACAAGAAGAATTTTTACAAATTAATTTTTAGAAATTCATCATAAGATATTCTGAATTTTTATGAATATGATAATTGTTTATTTCCTTATCTATCCTAAATTTCTATCTTGAATTATAATTATTATTATCTAGTAATATTGATTCATGTTTAAATTCTGACAAACTTAAACTAACATTTTATTGACAGCTCTAACAGAGAAGCTTCTGGTTTTGTCAGTGATTGAAGTTTGATTTTGAATTTGATACCTCAAATTAGGATAGAGGATCCTAAACACAAACTAAAACTATTTCTCAATTTACATCATATTTCTCATTATATATAACAAAAATAATTGCAATTTTGCATTTTATTCATTAACTAAAGATTACTCTGCAAAACCTAGAAGATAATTCGTCCAAACTTTAGGAACATTATTACAAGAACATCTTTCACGTCGAGGATAAAACGAATAATGAATGAATTATTTATTACTCCCTCGGAGATTTCTTTTATATTATGCAAGCAATTCATCACCGACTGAAGGTAATTGCATGTTTTCAACTAAATTAAATGAAAAGAAAATTAATTGACTTTATTACTCAACGCTTTTATGTGTGTATATGTTGCATGTGTCTGGGCATTAAGCTCAAATGCCCATTTCTGCTACATTTTTCATTAGCGAGCGTGTAGAACTCATCGTCTCGTGTTTATCAAGATCGTCTTTAATGCCGTTATTAATTAATCTATTTTGGGGGTTAGTTTATGGTCCAAGAATAAAAAACAGGAGTTATTTTGATATTACATTCAAAAACTTACAATTATGAATCGTGGATTGAAAAATGTTAGTTTAATATAATGCAAATTTAAAAGGTTAATATAAATTGAGTAAAATAAGATTAAAATTTTAGAAATATCTTATTTTGTTTTGAAATTAGAAGCATTCGTGTGAGAATTGCAATAAAAATATTTATGCAATTGAATAGGTAATTTAAATTGGTCTAATTTTACTGAAATTCAAGAAATATAAAGTACAACTCATTATTTTTAAAATGTTAAAAAAATCAAGTCGATATCTTTATTATTTTCGAAGTTATAAATATTTTACTACAACTTTACATTTAAAATTTCTCCTTAAAAGATATTATTATAATTATTTTTTTTTTCAAATATTACCAATTTTTTGAAAAATCTAAAACTGTCAAAGCATAGCCACATTCATGCCCTTCAATATACTTTTTTAATTTTCAAGATCGATCAAGTACTTTTCGAATTACATTGAAAATAATTCTTACGAGAATTTACATTGATTGTTTCAATCGCCAGGAACAGACTACGATCTTAATCCCGGAAACTTGCCCTCGAAAATCCATGATGGCCGGTCTCATTTGATTTACATTGCGGTTGCTAAGGCTAAAAATCCTGTGTTTGGTCTTCCTTAGCAACCACCTTAAGCGACCGAAAAAATTCAAATTTATTCGAGCTATTTTTCTTATCACATTTTCATCAATATCTTCAAAACGAACAATCCGATTAGTTTCAAAATTTCAGGGTTGTTTATTATATACTCATGGACATATTTTGAGATTTACAACGTCGGGAATCAATTTGTTCATAAATTATTAATGTTGGTATATGATAATAATTGATTTTTCATAATTTCTATTGGATTTTCTCGGAAACTTCTCGGCCGATTTCCACCAAATTTGGAATATAAAGTAGTAATGTTAAGAAGATTAATATATTGGGGGTGGAGGTTTTGTCAAGTTGTCGGGGGTGGCAGATTACTATGAAGTCAAAGTAAAATATCTTGGAAATTTTATGGAAATTTTTATTCAATGTTGATCAAATTTGGTATACATATTAAATAAGATGGGATGGAAATTTTTTTGGGGGTGGTTTAGTTCTAACATACAAGGGGGCGGCGGAAAATTGCAAATTAAAAATAATTTTTTCAAAAAAAAACTTTCAGATAATGACAACAATTTTTGAAAATATACAGAAAATATGACTCGAAAAAAAAGTTTCTCTACCTCCAAAATTTTTGGGGGCGGCAATTTGAAATGAAATCGGCACAAACCCTTTAAAAATTGTAAAAAATTATGAATATTTGAATTTTAAAATAGATACATAAAAATGTTAAGGGATAATTATTTTTACGCCCCCAACTTTATAAATATTTTCGGGGGCGGCAATTTCTTAAGAAATATTACTTCATATCTCAAAAACTACTGAACCGATTTTGATGATTCAAACGACATTTTCCAAAATTCACAAACCCCCAAATCCTTTTAACCACTACCAATACAACTAATCAACTTCTTCCATTTTTCTCAGCCACCAAGAACTCCAATTAAAATTTATTTCCATCAGCAACAATTTCAACCCTGAAATCCACCACCAACTTTTTTTTCCCCATCAGGTACACAAATAGAAAAAGCCTAACGGTTTTCACATTGACCATCCTTGGACCACGTCGAAATCGATGCCGGACTTTATTGACGCAAAGTACGCATTGTATATTTGCTCTTCAGGGAATGATACGCGTCCTCATCACGCCTTATTACCTTAACAAGCCTGATCGATAAACAGACATGTGGGTGACAATTTTGGAGTAGTGTTCTCGGTTCTCGTGGGCTGCAAGCTATTCAGTCAGAAGTGATGCGCAAAGAATTTTCGTCGAGCTTTACACACATGTTCGTTCCAACAAGGACCTTTTGGAAGGGAAAGTTCATATGGTGCAAACTAATTGACAATCAGCAGCTCTGAATTTCTAGCCCAAATTGTTATTAGAATTGCTGCGTGGAATTTTGATTATTTGTAGAATGTGTCAACACGATCGTCTGGGAATTTCGAATGTGAAGATGTTTAACATTCCTTTATATTATCCTATCAAAGAAGGAGTTAAATTTCATGGTAATTTTTGGATTTTAACTACAGATTTTACAATAGTAATTTTGAAAGTATAAAATTTTCATTTCAGATTTGAAAATTTCTGATTTCAGATTTGAAAATTGTAATTTAGAGAGTTGCAAATATAATTCAGATTTTATATGTAATTCAGTTTGCAACAATTGTAATTCAGATTTGTAAATATAATTGAGAAAACTTAAGTTAAATATCAGAAACAGCTATTAAAAGTGTCCTTTTCTAGATTATAATTAATATAATCTGAATAACATTAAATTCTTCTGAAATATAACTGATGTTATAACTGATATAACTGAAGGTTTCAAAATATACATTTATGAATACAGCTAATGAAGAAAAAGTGTCATTAATTAAAAAACTTTACTTTTCGTTAATTTGCAAAAAAAATTCCTCAAAGATAAAAAACTTAATTCAATCTGCAATTTTTTCAATTGTATATTCTGAGATACATTTTACTAATCGAAAATAAAATTTGAATTTTCTGAAATACAATTTACTAATCTGAAATTCAAATTATTTAATTTTAAATACATTTTTCTATTCATAAATATAATTTTTATTTTCTAAAATGCTATTAACAAATCTGAATTTAAAATGATATAATCTGAAATACAATTGGTATATATTTTCATATTATTGTTTTCATTTCTAAACTAGATATGAAAAAAGTGAAAAGTTAAAAAGAAAGAGAACTAGAAAAAATTCTCACTCAATTTGAAAATATACATTTTTGAATACAGCGAATAAGAAATTAATTAAAACCTTGTACGTCTCATTAATTAGAAAGAATTATCTCAAAGGAAAATCATCATTCAATCTAGTCACTAGATTTTTTACATGATGAAACAAGAGATAACAAAATATCATCAAAATTAAGTGGCAATTAATTTGCAAATAAATGAAGAAAATTGCGAATTAAAACAACAATCAGAATTAAAATTCGATAACTATGATGTAAATATTCATATGTATGTACATTTTTTGATATAACTTTGATTTTAATCATCATATTTCAGATACTATTGATTAAATGGGATGTTCAAATCCAAGAGATTAATTTGTAATATTCTGAAGGGATCAATGTGATTAACGGTACGCATTAATAAATTTGGAATAATACAGCTTTCTGGCTTGTGAATACCAATCAACATTCACAAATCAAATGCGGTTTGAATATGTAGCTCTGGATGAATAATTCATTAATAGTAAGCAACAATATTTGGTCGAATCATTATGACATATGTGTCTATAATATTAAACCATGAATTCAACTATCAATAGTAAATTTGTATTGAAATTATAGATATAAATATTGGTTATTAACATATTTGAATAATTTGAAAGTCAATTTGTTGTCCAATATAATATTCAAATAAAAAAAAATGATTTCCTATGAGAGATTAAAATGCAATGTCAAAATACAAGCAAATGATCAATTTTAATTAATTTCTCGTTATGTTTTAAACCTTTAAAAAGTCATTTTGTTGGAGTATTAAATATATATTTTTATGATTGATTGATGAATCTATTAAATAGTAATCTCCATGAATCAAGGGAATTAAATGAAATTTTGTTGCTGGAAATTGTTCGTTATTTGTTGAACTTTCAATTGATAATAAAAACAAAATAAAATGTCAATTATAACTTAAATCTCTTGACAGGAAAATAATATAATTGAAAGCATTTTTAATCCATTTATAGTTTAATAAGTCATCATTTGAAAAAATATAAGATCACGCAAAATTTTGCAATGAATTTTGCAATTCCACAAATCCTAATCTTATTTACGATTCTACAATTCAGCAAAAATTTAGAAGAGATCAAACAGATTTAATGACTCTATTTTATAGACAGTTATATCAGCAAATTTAATATTATGAATTCGATGTGTCTATAAAAGCAATTTCTAAATTAGCATTTCACTTAATTTTGTGCAATCTAAAAAGTTTTAAAGTTGTGAGTGAAAATGTGCGAAAATTGATTATAAATTTATAATACTATCATTAAGAATGTATAAAGTTTAGAATTCAAGAACTGATATCAAGTATTTCTGCAAATTGTTGATCAATTCATAACAAAAATTAAAAATTAAATTGTTACTATTAATAAAAGTTGGATGTAAAATTGGCAAACAAATTTTTTATGCTTAATTTTCAAAATATTGACAAAAAATCCAAGTATCGAAGAGTTTTTCTAAAAGAAAATATATAATTTGAAATCCAGAATTTGTCTTTTTCAAAAATAAACAATCCAATTCATTTTCAATAAAGAAATACATAACAGAAACACAAAAATGAATCCAAATTCAAAAATATTATTTATTAAAAAGCAACATTTACTGAAATTGAATTGTATACCAAAAATTTCTGGTTCTGGTTCTCTTTCAAAATTTAATAATGTGCAATGCTCTAATCTGAAAAGTTCCAAAGTTGCGTGTGAAAATGTGCAAAATTTGATTATAAATTTACTAACGTTAAAATTGAATAAATTTTATCTTACTGGAGCGTATAATGTTGCATTTTCTATGCGTGTTTTACGTGACAAAAATTGAATATTTTTCACTTGTCAAATCAGTGACGTACATTTTTCTACAAGTGGAAAAAAT
>JARJDZ010002774.1:0-41636 GCA_030264555.1 Aleochara sp. GC000083 | reverse complement strand
GACATTTCCAAGTAGATAACTCCAGGAACATTTTGGAAAGTTTCCATCATACAGATGTCAACGTAATCGAAGATAAAAATGCCGATCTTTCCCGTTTGAACCATGAATCCAAAAATCCCTCCATGAGCTTCTCTTCCTCATATGATAATATCGCCTTCTTTTTCCTGCCAGCCAAAACAACAAATGATTAATACAAAAAAATAAATTAAACGGAAAAATTCAAGATTATTTATGATGTCTGATTAATCTTTCTGGAATTCATAATGCAATAATTTTTGCAAAGTGGAATTACCTGTTTGGAATTTCTGCTTCAATGGGGTTCGTTATTTTTCTCAGAAGTAGAAGAATCTCAACTTTGCAGCCGCATAAAAATGATTTGTGGATATTTAAGCAGCATATTAGTAATAGAGTTGTCAGAAAGTAATAAACACAGCCACGTATTCTTCTTCCATCATCTCGCATCAATTATTTCGCTTCTTCACACATCACATCACATCTTCCATCTGCAGCCTCATCGCGTCCACATATTTACTTAATTCCTATGCACACGCTCATAGCTTTAAGCATCTCGTTAAGTACTTACGTATTAAGTGTATAAAAGGCATTCGCTTGTTCGCGACAAATACGCGACAACAATACTATGTCCTAATCATAAAGGGAAACAAAAACATCATGTATAAACAAACACTATAACACAAAACAAGAATAAATTCTGATACACAAAATAAAAATAAAAATGGAAAACCAAACAACGGAAAACAAAGAGAAACGAAGAACTAAACGTGACAATTCCCCGCACGCACAAGAACGACACACAACGGCAACGATCACGATGGCAATTTGGTTCATTCACCTGGCTGACTAACAATCTCCTCCACGTGCTTGGCATGGCTATGCGGATGGCCCCCATGATGGGCGCCATGGTGGGCGTGATGATGAGCCCCATTGTGGTGGTAGTCGATGACGAGGCCCTCCTGATTTGGGGCGATCTCGTCGCTGGCGAGATTCAACTTGGGCGCATCAGGCGCCACCACCAAGCTACCATGCGGACCCATGACGAGGTGGCCCACGCCTCCAATCAAATGCTGTTCTTCACCCAGTTTGTGGTGATGTACATGACTATTCCCATGGTTTCCTCCAGTTTCATGGACGTTTTCAGTAGACAATTCCACTGCGTCGGCGTCATCATCATGGTTGATGGTGTTGTCGCTGATCTGGTGATTTCGCATGCCCATGCCAATATGGGCGCCCTTTTTGTGAACCATCCCCAAATGACTGCCTTCTATTCCAGTAATTATGGGCAAATCACCGTCTGGTTGTTTCACATCTACCTGATTCAAACCTAGACCGAAATTTCGATGGCGCGTTCGCAACTCTTCACGGTGCGCTGCCTCCTTAAACGCGACCAATGTACTTTTCAGTTTCAAAGAATCCAATTCAAGATCCAAATGTTCATTGACATAATTTACAAATTCCATGACGTCTTTATCGGTGAGTCGGCGGTCACTTCCTTCCACCAGGTCGACCAACTCCGTCATACGCTCATGATCAAGTTTAGACAAAATGGCTGAGGTATCCTCAGCGTCATCGTCTTCTTCGGAGTCCTCAGATTCCTCACTGAGCGTTCGAATCTGCTCCAAAAGACTACGAATGTTATCGTTTATGTGGTAGGTCCGTGAAGGGGTGTGTTTATGATGAGTTTGGCCCATCTCCGTCGAGTTGACAATAGGAGCCGACCCTACGCTGAGCAATTCGGGTATTTCAGATACTTCGGGTCTCGCATCCTGGTTATCCTTCTTCATGGATCTTAAATTCGTTGGTAGTTCGCTTGTGTTGACATCATCGAGGTCGCAATCTGCGGCATCCAACTGCTTCGTGCAGGAAAGACACGTGCAGTTCATGATAATCTGAACGCGCTTTTGTACAGTTTTCGTTGCCGATTGGAACGTCACCTAAAACGCAAACAAATTACAACTAGAAGAGGAGTCCAATTGGATTACTTACATGATAACATTTAGTTTCCTTTGGTTGGCAGCTATCGCAATAGGGTCCAATAAGCTCCCCGGGTTCAGCTGGCTGCGTATGAGGGATACTGTAACTGTAACAAGCCCCCACGCAGACGTTGTTATCGATGGTGATAGGATCGAAGTCCGGTAGAGAGACGATCTGCTTGATTGGCGTGGTCGTGCACCAGGAGTGGCGCTCCGGGTACAGGACAATGTTGTGAACCTAGACAACAAACAAATTCGATAAGTTTCAAACTTTGATTGATATGTTGCAAGCGTACCTTATGCTCCCGTTCGGCGACTTCGGAAGATGCGAAGGTGGCAAGATGCGCGCACAGCAGCAACGCCAACTTCCACGGCTGCGTGGACGACATCTTCATCTGCAAGAAGCGATTAGAGCGTGAATGCGTCCCAGAGTGCACGTCTAATTTGATGCGCGCGCTACGAGTTATTAGAAGCGATGAGGTAAAATATCGCGCAAAGTATGAAACCTATTAAACCAGTTCACCTTCGGCACGGTCGTATGCGCGCAACTTGAGCCGCCGTTGCTGCTGCTGTTGCGGGTAAGTGCGCGTTTGCAAATGATGCCATGCTTCTCCCCTGGGCCCCATGCACACATACGCGGATGGCGCGATCGAACGCGGCCGGCGGCTGAGTATCGTTAGAGAGCACCGATCATTTTCTACAAGTTTACACATTAATAATATCATATTATGAGCGCCGTCTCTCTCGGAGCGCGCGCGGCCCCACATGACACCATCCGCAGCATCCGTGCGTGTATTGGCTAATAGTTGAGTCGCATTTATCTAAATATGTATTCGCAAACATGTTTTGACTTCACTCCATCATCAACTTTGCAGCAGCATCATCATCTTCATCGATGCGTGTGCAGCTTCTTTGCGCACTTCTTCGGACTTCCAGCATGTTTGGTACGAGTTATCGCGTGTACCTTTCGTCGTGCACTTTTTAGCTTTCCATTCTGCGCCGATTCGCCTAGTGCGCGTGCACAGATAAAAGTTTGCTGCCAACTTTGATCGAGTGAGAGGAATTGGACGCGGAGTGCATGACCAAATCGAGCGCTGGACGCCGAGATATTTCTACCATAAATGGGCGAGCAGCGCCAACAAAGAAATGATAAAAATCATGGAAATGGAATGCGCTCGCACATTCCGCGCGCATGTGGCCGCCATCCGAGGAAATTGCAGACACACCAACAATTACCTTTGTCCCCGTTCTATCTCAAGGTGTACTATCGAATATATCAAACAGTTGGCACCCAAGAAAGAAAAAACATTAAAATCCAATAAAGTTACAACACACGGTGTTATCTTTGATAGTTCTTTTTCGGGCTATCTCTGTTCGTGGCGTGGGGCAATGCGCACGCCGAATATGCGAGCGTAACTGTACGAATAATTAGAAATATACATACCCGCCGATTACGATTCGCTGACTCTGCACGTCGACGGCGACGACGACGACGATTGCTGCCTGCGGTGCGCGGCTCTCTCGCGCGCCAAGTGCGTCAGCGAGCGCGTTAATAAAACGGCGTGCTCTGCTGCGGCGATTCTGCTGAGTGCCGTGCTCGGTAAGTCAGTCCGGCCAATATGCATTCACACATGCGCCGCTCGCTGCGATTCATTCATTCATTCACCAATCTGCTGCTGCATCGACGACGTCGACTTCTTCGGCGCTGTTCCTTGCGTTTACCATCCAGAGATAGCTATCTGATTGCGAATGCTGCCCGCTCATTAGCCGCGTCTAATCGTTCATTGATGGATGCACTAGGTGCGCGCTGCAGACTTCTCCAGGAGTTCGTATCAGAGGGCCATGTCGGTGCCGACAGATTGCAGGAATATGCACGCACGAGTAAACAAAGCAAGCCGAGAGTGTCAGGTGAGCGGCGGCTCACCTTCTTAGCGCGCAAAAGGTCAACCGACGACTACGCTCAATCGCTGCGCTCGCTGCTGCTCAACGCTGCTGAGAGTGGAGAGCGCGAGTGACTTAACTCGCCTCACGCACTTAAAGCATTACGGCACACAGAGGAGCCGCACACACGGATATTGAATCGAATATGTTAATGTGAAAATGATACCGCCGATCATGATGCCGTTTTTTGTTTCATTCACTTCTTCGCTGGAGCGTGCTGGTTGCCTACGATGCGCTGGCGATTCGAATTAATTGCGGCAATTAACATGTCGAGTGCTCGGAGATATCATAATGAGCCGTGTCGATTGAAAACAATTTGTACGCTTCATATGCGTGCATTCGTCAAGGGCGGGCGACTCGCTCGCATTGCATTTTGCATTCGCAATTATCAACTCGGTTGACCTCGATTCGACGGTCCGTTTTTTCGATGCTTCAACTTCCTCAACCGGCATCAACATCATCATTAACTGAATAAAACTTGAGGCATCTCGATGAAACAATTGCATCCAATGAATATCCTATTTGCAGTTCGCTCCTCTGTTTACCTTATCGTCTTGTTAGACTCATAGAAACAAACGTCTAATCTCTAGGTGCGCAATTAGGCGCATATCACAGCCACTCGAAATAGCCGTATCAAAGTTTACGACAAGTCAATTTGGCCCAGATGTTCGGCGGGACGAGCGTGCGAACGCCGGCAAGCCAATATCAGCGATGAACGATGGCACGATGTACTTGAAAACAATTTCACTTTGATTGCCCGAGAGCGTGCATCGAAATAGTCGTCGGGTGGCTGTCTCGTCTACCGCCAGCAGCAGCATCACCAGCCACGCTCGATTCCGACATTTCGGTGACAATTTTTGGACCACGTTCATGAACCTTGCGCTTCCGGACGGCCGATAAGACGCGTTTCTGGACATGGATCTGTTCTTCTGGGCGTACTGCGGTGCGCTATTCGCGCTGCCCATCATCCTCTACAAGTTGTGCTTGCCCAGCGCGAATCAAGGACGCGAAAAACGCACCAAAGGTAAATGAAACTTGGCCCCAATGACTCATTGTTCGTTACTGATCATTATCACGTTCGCAGATTGGTACTATGCGCTCAAACGGATCTTGTGCTATCGCAAAATGGAAACGTTTATGAACCAGCCAGTCATTCTGCCGGAAATGGTCCCGAAGAAGCCGGAAAACTCTTGGGTAACTTTTCCTCGTTAAAACCTACTTGCAGATTTTACTTCTCTTTCGATGCAGGAGGAGGACGTCTTGGTTTTTCATGGTGTTGATTTGAATGGCAATTCCGTGTATATCAGTTTTGCATGTGGACGAACTGAAAGTTTTCAGAAGTTCGCCGAAATAATGGTTCAAGTTCGTTTTTCTACTGGTCGAATTCTCACACTCCCTGGTAATCCATCTAGTTCTTCAATTAACAGCACCTAAAACGTAAAATTTTATTTTCAGAAAATGTTTTGATTTGCTCCTTAAGAAAAAGGGAGTGGCGCACACAAATACTAACAATTATTCCACAACTTAATGGAAATTACCGACTAATTTTCAATGGATACCTGAAAGACATTTCTAAAGGGAACGAGAATTGCCCAATTGAACATTTAAGTTTTAATTTTCTGTATGTTTTTCGCCAGTAATTGACGACAAATGAAATGTATTCAGGTACGTTTTTGATTCAGATTTTCACGGGCAACTGAGCAGATGAAGTATCCACGATTTTTCGATAAAGGACTGTTTTCGGATGCGATTTGCCGAGAGCAATGGCGTGATGGCAATTGGACCCACAAATTGTAAGAAATCGCTCCATAATTTTTTGAATCATTACACGTTTCTCTTAGGGGAAATTCGAGAGGATTCGAAAATTTTGGCACCATTCACGGAACCATGAAAAGTACAAATTTCAATGTGGATGCCACATGGAATCTGATAAGCCATCAAAGCAGAATATTTGGCACGGCTGATCGATACGAAGTTGATAAGGAAATCACTTTGTTTTCGGTTTTTGATGACGGAACCGTTATGCACGTGAAGAACAAACGAATCACTAATCCGGCTCATGGAAGTTGCCAGTAAAATTTTTGGTTGTTTGAAAATTTTGAATATTAATACTTTTTATTTCAGTATTAAATATGGAGCTGTTTTTCTGCCGAGTGGATTTAGTGTTCCTGCAAAGGAAACCGATCTACCTCTTATCAACTTTCATGCTTCCCTAGGGAACATGACCATTCACGTTGACAGTAAATGAATGAAATTTTTTTGTTAATTTTTCATAATCTTTAAATGTTTCTAGCCAAGTCTTGCGAAATGAAAACTTTATTGCACGTTAAACCAACGTCAGAAACCAAATATACATCAGGACATCCAGATTTCTCCTGGGAACTCAATAACATTATGGCTGAAGCTTCAATTCCAGGATCTAACGGTTTGGCGTCACTCTTTATGTTCAAGAAGAGACAAGGAGATGGTCCCAAGATACCAGAACCGCTCGTGGGTTCCAGGCTCAAATTTGAGGACGACACAAAGTTTGTAGTCCCATTGGATTCAATCAACGCTCAAAATTTGGATCAAACTGGCGGCAAAGGACAATCCCTCGCAATTTTGGCATCACTTCAAGATGAATTGGACTTCAAAGTACCAAATGGCTTCGTTGTTACTGCTAAAGCAATGGACGAAAACTTCAGAAGCAATGTACAGATAAGGGGGGCAATTGCGAATTTAAAAATGTCGGACTCCATGGAAAAAATCAAGAGAGCTTGTGAAATGTAAGAATTGAAAAACAAATTTCCCCTCATAAATAATGAGAATGAAATTTCAGAATTCAAGACCTAATTATGCAAACACCATTTCTGGAAGACTTACAGCAAGATGTTTCCAATGAATTGGCCAGTTTGAAACAGGGCAAGGACAATCTTCTGGTTGCAGTGCGTTCTTCAGGTGTGGCCGAAGATTCGGAAACTTCTTCAGCAGCCGGCCAAAACGAAACATTCCTTGGGTGTAGAAGCAACTCGGAAATCCTGACAGCTCTTCGAAAATGCTGGGCTTCATTGTACAGTTTCCGCAGCGTAGAGTACAGACGCAATCGTGGTATGGACGTCGAAACGACAATGGGAGTCGTTATCCAAGAAATGATTGATTCGCGCATTGCTGGTGTCTTGTTCACGTGTGATCTTGATGGTAACCCCAGTCGAATCCGAATTACATCCAATTTCGGGCTTGGAGAGGTATCTAAAACACATCAAACAAAAAACTTTAATAAAAATCGTTGGATTTTAGAGTATCGTTTCTGGAGATGAAGGTGGAGATGTTGTAATGGTGAAACGCACCTGGGATAATACGATTTCCATTGAGAGTGCTGAAGCTAACTTGAAGAAGACCAAAATCACCCTTAACAAGGAACACACTGGAGAAGTTACGT
This sequence comes from Aleochara sp. GC000083, assembly GCA_030264555.1. NCBI lineage: Eukaryota > Metazoa > Arthropoda > Insecta > Coleoptera > Staphylinidae > Aleochara > Aleochara sp. GC000083. The sequence goes on along the minus strand of JARJDZ010002774.1, from coordinate 34,286 downwards.
CTTCAGGTACCAAGAATGTCGTACTGAGTGAAGCAAACTCAAAATCCATGAGTATAACAGACGAAGAGGTCCTCGTTCTTGCAAAGGTTGCAACCCAATTGGAACAGAAATATGGTCGACATTTGGATATTGAATGGGCTTTCGAAGAGGTAAGTTTTCAAAACTTTCCAAAAGTTGATCTAATTTGGTGCTATTTTATTACAGAAGAAATTGGTGCTACTTCAAGCAAGACCAGTTACTTTTTTGGAAAACTGGACTGATTATGAACTGGAACACGAATTTGATAATCCAGTCATGTGTGATAAAAGTAAGTTTCAAATATTTAAGAACAAAGACAATTTCAACTCTCATTCGATTCCAGACATTTATACAACTGCAAATGTAAAAGAGGTCATCCCTGGAGCAATCACCCCACTTACAAATTCAACCATATGTGCAATTTTGGACAAGGGCATTGCACTTGCTCGTGGTTACCCGAAAACATCCCGACGTTTTCATATCGTCTCCATGAGGCATCACATTTTCATGGATTTCTTTAATGTTTCTCACATAATCTTTTTAGTTTTCTTTAGATTTACCTGATATTTTTCAGGTCTTAGTGCAATTTCCACCTGAGAAAGTAGGGCTACAGACGCAAGCGATTGATTACAGTGTTTGTGGTCATCCAGTGACCACCCAGGCGATGTTGGACCGTGCTCGTTTGATCCATGGACGCACCACGAAGTTGCGACAAGTTATAATGTTATGGGACATGTTGAAATGCTGCTGGAGAACACCCAAACTCATCAAAACCGTTAAAAACTTAACATCGGAACCCATCAGGATCACCGAATCAACAACCCTCAAGGATATCCTCAAAGAAATTGATTACCACCTGGAGAAATACCAGAAGGTGGTGTATATTCATTCGGAGGCATCACGAGCTAGTAGTTTTTATCAGATGAGTGCAATGAACATCCTCGGTTCGGAAACTGATGGTAACTTGACTGCAGAGCAATTTACTCAAATCGCTTTGGTATTCTCCAGCGGCAGTGGCGTTATCTCAGCAGAAATACCAGCCGAATTGGAGGCAATTGCGAGTGCAATTCGCAACTCTTCAAGACGCAATGCATTCATCATGGAGGAGCCAGAAACGTTGGAGGAATGGTTGCCTGATAATATTCCAGAAGCAGCAGCTTTATATGCTACGTTTATAGCAGATCATGGACACCGTTCCTTCCGAGAAGTATAACAAACCTTTGAATATATGTACTTCAATTCAAAAATATTGAATTCGTAATTTTAGTTCGAGCTGAAGGAGTTCAGTTGGGAAACGAAGCCATCAATCATTATGAAAATGCTCCAAAAGTTGGTGAAAATGAATGATGGTATCAAAAAGACAGCTCATGTGCCCATTGATCAAGTTATCCAACAATTAAGAAATCAATATAACAGGCAAGTTTACCAATTTTTGAATTGAACAAAGTCTATATGTGTTGTTTCAGACGTGTTATGAGATTCTTAATAAGAAAATGTCGAATTGGTGTGGCGCATCGCGAGAAATCCAAGTCGGAAATTGTTCGACAAGTTGATGTACTTCGTGGAGGATTCAGAATTTTAGGCGAACGACTCCAAAAATACCAGTATCTACCCAACAAAGAGCTGATGTACTTTCTAACTTACGAAGAAATTAAGGCATTGATAGCAACCAGAGATCCTGTGCTAATCACAAAGTAAGTCTTCATTCAATGATTATCTGGATAATAATATCTTATCTATTGCTAGAGCGATGCGAAGAAGTCGTCTGTATCCCACATGGAATGAATATAAGTTTGTGGAAATGAATGAAGGTCGGCCTATTCCAAGTGAAACACGTCGTTCATACACGGTAAATTATTCTGGAACACTTTCGGGAACGCCTGTTTGTGCTGGTATCAGTACCGGTCGTTGTTGCGCTATTGAAAATCTGGCCCATATCGATCAATTACACCAAGGTTACTTATAATACTTATTTTGAAACTAGATAAATTAACAAAGTAATTTCTAGGCGATATATTAATTACCCACGGAACTGACGTTGGTTGGACACCATATTTTCCAATGTTATCAGGAATTGTTACTGAACTGGGCGGACTAATTTCGCATGGTATGAATTTCTTACAAATTGTTTCTTGGAAAAGTACAGTTATGATTTTTGATTATAGGAGCTGTTATAGCCCGGGAATACGGCATTCCATGTATTATTGGCGTTGAAAGGGCATTGGACAATTTCCGAACAGGAGATGAAGTTATTTTGGACGCTACTAAGGGGACAATATCCAAAATCAGGCCAGAATGTCCTTGTTAACTTTATAATTCACCAATGTACTTATTGTAGTCACAGGGTAAACGGCCATATTTATCTTTAACAGTTTGATCTACTCCCAGTTTTAAACAATATTTATAAATATGCCAATATTGATTTCGTGCACTTAGATGCAACATATTTTGTTGCTCATGACTAGTTACTTTATGTACATCCAATTTTAATGTGTCAACAATAATTTGTAAAATGTCCAAAGAACCAATAAATGCTGCTAAGTGCATAATATTAAAACCAGATTTAGTTTCCTTGCCAAGATCGTTACTTGAATAATGTGAAACAATTGATTTGAAATTGTTTATATCCTGACTTAATACTGCTTCATGTAATGGTAAATTGCCTTGATTATTTTCAGACAATAGCAAGTCATGATTTATAGATAGTAAATATTGAAATATTTCATAATGTTTGTGAAGTGCCGTAATATGAAGGGCAGTATTTCCATTCTTAGTTCTTTGCAAAACATTTAATCCATGTGTGATTAATAATTTTAATATTTCAAGATTGCCTTCCCGAACAATCAAATGCAGACTTGACCAACCATCTTTGTTTTGAAAATTTGTATGTGTGTTGTGTTTAAGTAATAACTTAATCAAATTATAACTTCTGGGTACCTGAATTTTGGTGCAGCCAAGCATTAATGGGGTCCAATCAGCTTTTTTTAGTGCATTCACATCTGCACCATTTTGCAGAAGTATATTAGCAATTTCCACTTGAGAGAACTGGCAAGCTTCATGTAATGGTGTCTTATTATCCTTATTACGACAATCCACATGAAAATGAGTTACCAAATATTCTACCATCTCCAAATGTCCCTGTCGTGCAGCATGATGTAAAATTGTATCCCCAGATATGGGATCTTGAAGAATATCTAATGGCACTTCAGAATGTTCTTCATGAAATTTCTTTAATACATTAAGATCTCCATTGTGGCACTGTTTTAGTATACGTCTAATTTCGTCTTTTGTTATTTTCATTTTTAATTTTTGCACTTGTACTTCACAAAATAAATTTCTCCCTTCAGAAGTACTGTGAGAAAGTTAGGTCAGCAACAACATTTGACAGTTTATAGCTGTGGTGTCTTCTGTTGTACTTCTCCTTTTTGTATGGTTTTCTATTATATTAAACTAATAATCTAATAATAATTGTTCAGATTCTTTCATGTTCTGTTCACACTTTGCCATTACATTTTCTTGGTTATGTTTGAAACAGAATCAAACCGTGGCGGGAGTAAAATCACACATTACTCCCTGTGTATAGTCGGTTCGCTGTGATTTGGTTTTATGAGCACCTCTTAGCCAAGTTTCAAACCACGGGAGTAAAGTACCACCTGACTCCCTCCATAGTTGGCCCCTATGTATGAAGTGGTACCTCGTTAATTTATTAGGAGTTTCGTGTTCTGTGCGGAATTTCTTAGCACGTATGAACATATCTGCATAATTTCAAAACATTTGCAAAATTTTTTGTTTTGCACGCTATTGAATTGAATTTGACCGTGGGGAGAGTAAAGCCCACTTTTACTCCCTCCACGAATTTGACGTAATGACAAAATTGTCAAATATAACAGACGAATACATAACAAACCGTAGATTTGCCCTGTCTTTAGTTGTTAATTATCTCTATGTGCAGCCGCGAAGCAAATGAATTCTTTTTGTTGATAATTGTCAATAATATCAGGCAAGCTGTTCGTTGTACGCTGCGTCTTCCCACAGAACGATGACAATATGGTGCCATTCAGGCGCAAAAAGTACGGCAAGAGTTTCCCCGTGAAAGTCAGCTCGCTGGATGCGGATTTGGAGTTCAATTTAGAAGTAGAGAACGCTGTTGAGGTCTGAGATGGTTTAAAATTAACGTGATTGTTTGCAGTGGAGCGCTACAGGCCGAGACCTTTTCGACTTGGTGTGCAGAACCATAGGACTGAGAGAGACATGGTATTTTGGGCTGCAGTTTGAGGACTCGAAACAGTTTATATCATGGTTGAAGCTTGACAAGAAAGGTAACTTTCTTGATGATTAATCACCATAATGACTAATACAATTGTGACATGTTTGTAGTACATGATCAAATCATTCAAAAAGATGCCAAATCAGCTACCACATTCATGTTCCTTGCCAAGTTCTACCCAGAAGATGTTGCTGACGAATTGATCCAGGAAGTGACCCAGCACTTGTTCTTCCTGCAAGTGAAGCAGGCAATACTTTGCATGGACATTTACTGCCCACCAGAGGCTTCAGTTTTGCTGGCATCATATGCAGTTCAGGCCAAAGTAGAAGAGTAGGCAATTTATGAAAATGTTTGAATAATTATGTTGCTTTTCAGTTTGGCGACTTTGATGAAGAAATTTACAAGCCGGGCACGCTGGCGCGTGAAGAGCTGTTGCCACAGCGTGTTATCGATCAGTATCAGATGACGCTGGAGATGTGGGAGGAACGAATTCGCGTCTGGTACGCGGATCATCGTGGGATGTCCCGGGATGAAGCCGAAATGGAGTATTTGAAGATCGCACAGGATTTAGATATGTATGGCGTCAATTACTTCCCTATTCTGGTAGGTCCTTCAAGTACTTTGCAGTACAGATAGTAATTTTGAGCAATAATTTCAGAATAAGAAAGAAACTGAATTGTGGCTGGGTGTGACTGCCCTAGGGTTGAATATTTATGAAAAGGAGAATAAATTGCAACCCAAGACAACGTTTACATGGGGGGAAATTCGGCACATCAGTTTCGACGATAAGAAATTTATTATTAAGCCTGTGGATAAGAACTCGCCAAATTTTGTGTTCTTTAGCCAAAAAGCCCGTATGAATAAATTGGTAAGATTGCCAAAACCTGAGATATATTATAATCTTATAATTTGTTTAGATTTTAGACTTGTGCATTGGAAATCATGATTTATTCATGCGACGACGTAAACCTGACTCCATGGAGTTGCAACAAATGAAGGCAGCTGCCAAGGAGGAAAAACAACGACGACAAGTCCAACGCAATAGGCTTGCTCGTGAAAAGCAATTACGCGAAAAAGCCGAAAGGGATCGAGCCAATATGGAACAAAGACTGCTGCAATACCAAGAAGAAACTCGACTAGCCAACGAAGCCTTGGTAATTTCAAATAATTAAAAATTAACATTATAAATTGAACATTTCAATTGCAGAGACGCTCTGAAGAATCTGCGGATCTCCTAGCGCAGAAATCACGCGTGGCAGAAGAGGAAGCGATGTTGCTTAGCCAGAAAGCTAGCGAAGCCGAGCAGGAAATCACCCGAATGAAAATGAACGCGATGCGCTCCGAAGAGGAGAAAGTGACGCTTGAACGAAAGACTCGTGAAGCGGAACTACTCACAGCTCGGCTCGTTGAAGAGAGCGAGCGGCGTGCACTCGAAGCACAGAAACTCAAAGAAGACTTGCTGAAAGCACGCGAAGCCGAAAAGCAAGCCAAGGAGAAGCTGCTCGACTTCCTATCTCGCACTACAAACTTCAGTACGACTTCCATAAGCCCCATGAGCCCAATCAGCCCGATCAGCCAAATGAGCCCGATATCGAGCGTGATGAGCTTGTATACTCCAGCTCCGCCTGATTTACTCGAGGTCGAATCATCAGCAAGAATGTCTTCACCAGACCTGAACCTCAACATCACCGCCTACGATCTGATCCACAACGCGGACGCTGATCAGTTGACCTTGGAGATCGAAAAGGAGCGCGAGGAATATCTGCAGAAATCCAAGCACTTGCAGAATCAACTGCGAGAGTTACGTAGCGAAATCGCCGTGTTGAAGGTGGGCGATAAGCAGACGGATCACATGGACAAAATGGACAAGTTGCACGAGCAGCAAGTGCAAATGGGAGACAATAAGTATTCGACGCTGAGGAAGAGCAAGAGCGGGACGACCAAGTCGCGTGTCGCCTTCTTCGAAGAGCTCTAGCTCCGTTCGTCAGCGTAGAGAATATACAGTTGCCATTTGACACACAAGAAAGTATTCTGAGAAGCAGATCTTCTGTAGCCGAAACGATAGCACAACTTACTTGCCGTCCTACGTATACATACTTCATGCCTTTTTCTTTTCATTTCCACGAACAAAACTTAAACGGTGCCTTATTTTTATACGTTTTATCATGTCACATCAACTCTCATTAATCGTTTTTATGTAAAATATAGCTAAGACGTTTCAATGTAATTACTACAAGTAATAATGACGATGAGCAAAACAATTGACGCTAATGATAATACCGCCTGCGTTTTGATGACTTAAAATTCGACGCTTTGGAAGTAAAAAATTGAAATCACTTACTTGCATAATATATATCGCAGTACTAATTATAAACCTCTCGATTCAATACGGTATTATCCAGAATTTCCAGATAAGTTTTATGGGTCAAATCTCGCAGCTCCTCGCTATCATCAGCGATGCTATCTTCGCTGCGACTCAGATGTATATCAATGTGCGAGCATAACGATGCTTGCGATTCACAAATGCGGGCCAGTTGCAATAGTAATTGCACGATTTCCTCAGCTAGTGGTGGAAAAGCTGTGCTCATCCGAACCAACGCTGGTAGCACCGGTTTGAATAATTTGATGCGTTGATTCGATGATATACCTGAAAATATTAAAAATTAATAATGTGAAATTCAAAAGATGATGAAACATGGGGAAGTAAATGAACTAAAGATGCGATAACGTCATGTACTTTCTCATGTCATTCAAAATTAATACTTACTGCCTAATAATGCATACAGCAAATTCAAGGCTAGCACGCAAATATTCAAACTTTTTGGCAATGCATATTGCACTGAAAGGTGACTTAGCAGCTGAATAGCAAAGACCTGCTTGCTCAGAGTGGGTTGTTGCATCAACTCTTGCAGAAAATCCAAGCAGATGTGCATTGATGGCACACCTTTGACTATAACTTCAATTAATTCAGCAGGGTATCCCTAAGATAACAAATTCAAAATTAAAAACATCGAAAATTGAATGAAAGTGTGGGAGTTACCTGAAAATGTACCAGCTTCGCCAGAGATGTGTCTGCAATGAAAACTTGATGCAAATAACAGCAAACAAGTGATCGAACTTCCTGCAAGGCCCATTTATTCGCCGCGCTAGCTCGATCCTGATCGGTTTCCATGCATGCTTCCAAGAGCATTTGAACAGCAGCACTATCCTTTAATATTTACAAATAAATAAAAATTATGTACATAATTTATTTAGCAATGATGGGTTTAGTCAATGCGTTCTTGCTTAATTGGAACACAACTTTTTTTGTGTTTGAGGAACTCAACCGGGCTCATATTGAACTCCACCTTGCATTTATCACAAGTATACTTTTTACTGTTTTTTCCAATTGATGATGAAGTAAATCCAGAATTACTGGGCGTAGGTACAATTTCTAGGGCCGTATTTTTGTGGCATTTGATTTGCGAATGCAGCAAATGCTCCCAGATAGATAAAGCATCAACTTTCTCATTACATTTTTCGCAAGGTGCATCAACAATTGCATTCTCCACTTCCACATCATAAGAATCCATCGATAAACAATCCCAGATCACGTTCTCAGTGACTCGTACACCTCCAATTTCCTCAGTGCATGTTGGAATCACATCCTTATCAAATGGATTACCTTCAGTCTTAATTTCAGAATGTTCATATGTATAAATGCATTTGATATCAGCTGCAAGCAGTCGTTTAATATTATAAACGGGCAGTTGCGACATAAACTTCAAGATTGCATCGAGTAATGCTTCAGTCTCCAAATGTCCTTTCTTGCCGTTCAACTTTTCCTCAAGTATCATTTTCATTCGCTTGCGAATTTTGCATGCTTCCAGCACCTGTTTCAAACCCTGCCCTATGATGGGCAGTTCAACGTAGAGGAAGTCATCCACGGCGATTTTGGTGAAGCTCCTATTCGTGCAAATCTTCTTCCCAAAAAGTAGCAGCGTTTGAAGGGCTGGCATGCGATACACGTTGATAAGGTAGGTTTTCTTAGTTTCCAACAATTTCTGAAAAACGAGCAACTGATGTTTACTGCTTAATGGTTTCTTGCTGAAGTATCCAACTGGAGGAACCTCGACTTCCGACTCGGGTATATGGAAAAAGTCGGGAAACTCTGCGAAATAGCTGCTGGGACGCAGAAAAACATACGCTTTATATTTCGTGTGATATAAACGCTCATTCGCTGTTTTGGACGAGTTGAATTCATCTTCTACAGCTACCTGTGGATATAATGCGCCAGTCAGGAGAACTTTTAGCAGCATGATATCTTTGAAACTCTGGGTTTTCGTTTCCGCTAACAATTTTCGCACTTTCGAGAAATCGTTCGTTATGCGAAACTCAACATCTTTTATATCATGTCCTTCAGGCTCATCATCCTCATCATATTTGTGACGCTTGCTTAAACGTTTCGTAGTGTGTTTGGCTTCGTTTTTAAGCCGGCCACGCAGTTGTTTCAATTGTTTAAGCTCCCCATTGCGCATTTGTCGCTCCCTTGCGGTTAAACTTTCGTCGAACTTGGGAATTAGCTCAGCTTCTTGCAGAATTTCTCGGAATTGTTGGACAAGTTTTGTTACCTCGTAGAAGCGTTGTTCTTCAACGCCTCGCGATCGACACCATTTCCTTGAGTTTTCCACTTCGTGTGATCGCCTATCGTAGGAACTCGCATCAAGTTTGACCTCAAGCCAACCTTTATACAAATTCAAAAGAGTAATGGGATCACCATGATTTGAAACGAATGGATCCCGACAGTCTTTCGTTTCGAAGTAGCGATTTTCGTTGATGGGAGCTTGTACGCTCATCAGCGAAGCCAACGTGAGTGCTGCATCAACAACTCCAAAAATTGTAGATGTAATCAGCATTTTTCCAATTGTAAGATCCACGGGGAGTTTTGCCATTGAATCTCCCAAAGTCGTCAATTGAAGAGACTCGTTTTCTTTGCCCAACGCTTCAAGAAATAGAAGACGTTCGACTGCTTGGACCAATTTTTCGTCGGTGGGCTTCTCCAAAAAGGGGAATTTGTGAACGTCGCTCAGCCCCAAAGTGACCATATTTAAAACTAAATTTTCCAAAGGAACCAAGTGGATTTCTCCTGGAGTAAAGGCATCAAACTTAGCAAGCGTTTCCTCGCTGAACAGTCGATAACAGTAACCAGGACCTGTGCGTCCCGCTCGACCACATCGCTGTTTAGCTGAATCCTGGGAAATATCCGTTGTGAACAGCCGATTAACTCCACATCGTTCATACAACATTCGATTGCATTTTCCACTGTCTATTACAAATCGAACGCCATCAATGGTTACTGAAGTTTCGGCAATGTTTGTTGAAATGATGCATTTTCTCATACCTTCTGGAGGTTGATAGAAGACTTTATCCTGTTCCTCAAGGCTGAGACTGCTGTGCAATTGCAGAACAATCCAGTTATTTTTGGCTTCAGCATAGTCATTAACAGCTGAAGCAAGTTTCTGTATTTCTTGAAGTCCTTGTAAGAATATTAGAACATCTCCCTTCTCATTTGGCTTGTACTTTGAGTCAATCATCTCTAAAATGTTCAAATATGGTTGACTATCAAAATTATCCCTTTTCCGAGAATCGTAGACATCTTTAAGAACAGGTTTGTAAATGATATCTATTGGATACAACCTTCCAGGTACTTGAATTGTCTTTACATTTTCATTTGAAAAGTAATCCTGGAATAATTTAAGATTAATTGTGGCTGACATCAGAATTAATTTAAGTTTCTCTTGGTGCATTAGGCATTTCATGATGCCAACCAGGAAATCCATGTTTAAATGCCTCTCGTGAACTTCGTCCAGCAAAATCGCATCGTATCCTTTCATCACATCGGCGTCCGCTGCCTGTCTCAGAAGGATTCCCTCTGTGAGGAAGATGATATTCGTCGTTTTATTCTTCTGTCGCTCGAATCGAATTTGATAGCCAACTTGGTGTTTGTAAGTGGCAAGCATTTCATGCGAAACTCGACTTGCCAACGAAACACAAGCCAAACGTCGTGGTTGCGTTACAGCCACCCTTTGAAAACCTGCTTCAAGAACATATTGAGGTACTTGTGTGCTTTTTCCACAACCAGTATCACCAGCAATGAGCAACACTCCTAGCTGTTTCAGCTCATGCATGATTTCATCCTTGTAGGCTGCAATTGGTAAATCCTTCTGCGCCTTGCGCAACTGCGATAATTTACTGAACTTGGTCTTTTGTTGAAAGTCTTGATATGTGCGAACAGCTTCCAGTAAGACATCAAATGACTTTTGATTGCTTGGCAATTTGTTGCCATTTCTCTTGTAGATTGGGAACTTTTCATACAACACATCTGATGATTTACTGAATGTGATTGGAAACAACTTACTTCGATCGGTGATACTTGCAGATTTTCTGACTTTATGTGCTGCTAGATACTTGGTGTAGAATCGAAAGAAATCATCAATGGCTTTAAGCTGAAACTGCTCCTCAAGGAATGGTTGCAGGTCAAACTTATAATCGTAGAAATCAATTAGTTCGTTGCTTGAAGTTGATGCACGAGGAGATGGGGATCGTGTACGTCGTCGTTTACTTTTATATTGGGGCTCCTTCAAGTGTCTTTTACCCATTTTCCACAACGACTTTCTCACAGCGAAAACACAAATTGAGGTTATGTAAGGTCAAGTTCCCCAAACACAAATGCAATAGATGGCGCAACTGGTATTTTAAAAATTTAAAACCAAATTTTAAATTAACTTACTTGAGCTGCAATTAAGGCTCTGCACATATCCTCTCGTTCAACATCATTCACCACTTGTCCGTGCGGATCCAATTTTGGGTTGGAGGCAAGATGCTGCGTTAATTGGCTTCGCGACGAGGCCAAACTTGCTCGAAGGACTCGCAGGACAATACTAAAGATGGGTGCACATCGAAATACCCGTTCATCGCATCTCATAATCTAAAAATAAATTCACAATGACAAGCCATGTGATTATAAAATTATGTACATACCTGTAAAGGATCCTCGGAGACATCAATCCGAGTCAAACCAGTAAAATTCCCGACGAGATTCTTAACGGTCATCACCCATAATCTTCGTGGAAGAACGGTGTTTAGTTTGAACCAAACTTCCTTGTAAAGATCCTGAAGATACCTCGGTACATGCTCATCTAACATCTTAGTTGAATGCTGCGTAATTAACTCAGCAAGTGGCCAAATGTCGATGGCTTCCGTGGCCAACAATTGTTGAAAGATCTTGGCGAGTTTGCAGGGGTTTTCTTTGATATCAGCCAAAGCATCAGCGAGCGCGCTTTGTGAGACTGAAGGCACACGATGAGTTTTCAACGTCTTGAGCGACATGTCATCAACCCAATCATCCACCAAAGTTAGATGGGGGAAATGGGTGGCTAAAAGTTTAAGCAATGGTCCAAAAAGCGTGGAATATGAAGTTTGATCCTTCTGTGCATGATGCAGCAAATACTTGATGGGTAGCTCGCTGAGAAATTCAACAGAATACGTTTTGATTTTCCTTCCGGAAGTTGCCAATGTTTGGGCATGTTGCAATCGTCCATCCTCATAGAGCAGCAGGTAATAAAGCAAGAGTAACTGCGGGGTCAATGTGTTCTGGGCGATTTGCACTTCAACCTCTTGCTCGTTCAGCGTTAAACTGTTCCGAAGACTGAGGCTGAGATACTTTCCAAATATCGAGTTTTGAAATACCTTGCGGATTTCATTTTCGGTGAGAGGTTTGTTAATGGCCTCTGTGACTGCACGACCAGCGCCTTGACCTGGGGCCAAAATGGATGTCACATAGACCTCGACGAGTTGCGGCAAAACAGGATGCAAAGGATTCGTCGACGTGCATATTTGTCGATAAATCCAATTCTTAATGTTCACATTGTGCTTCGTGAAAGCGCGACTTTTGAGCAGTTGATGAATGCAATGCACTGGAAGAAATCCGCCCATACTTCCATTCAAATTGCTCGTTACAGGCACCTTGACTGCATGCGTGGTGACAATCTGCTCGGTGAAGATCTCCTGCGTGAATACCTGCTTCATACGAGTCATGTTGTTATGGCGAATGGGAATCTTCATGCCCAACGTGCTGCATACAAGATCGCATATAGCGCTCAGTTGATTACTGTGAAAGTGGATCGCCATCAGGAGCAACATCTCGCCGAAAGATGCGGAGACTCCGGATGCCGACTCGAAGTATGCCTCCTCTTTGACCAGCCATTGCACCCATTCAATCGATCGGCGTTCATGCTCGCTGAATGCGATCAAGCTCGGGCACGCAATCAGCATGCACAGGCCGATCGAAACGAAGCGTACGCCCGCAGGAGTTGGACTTGGATGCGACGTTAACAACTGCACCAAAAGGTTGACCTCGTCGTCTTGGAATTTGATTGCAGCGATTCCTCTCAGCGCGCAGTACAACCGTAAGAGAGCGGAGGCGGTCACAACGTTCCCGTCTGGTAGCAGGCCATTGCGGCTGCTATCAACCAGCACCTGCAATCTGCGAAGAAGTTCGTCTCGAAGCTGTCCCAGAGCCGTGGAGGAGACTTCGCCTTTGCGCTTCTGTCCAGTGCGAATGAAGAGGGCGAACCAGTTGCGCACTTGCTGGTCGCTGCCTAACAATAAGCCGCTGATGAATGCAACCATGTCGCTCTCGGAATGTTGTTGTTGTTGCAATGTTAGAGCCACAGCTAGGGCCGGCATGCGACATAATTCAACGCATTTGCTGCGCACGGTTAATGCCTGTGCAGGATTCATTCGACATAAATGCGAGATTGTACCCGCACGGATCGTACTTGAGATATTCTCTTCTTGCTTTTCTCCTTTGAGAATCAATTGTGTGCAAACTACAATATAAAATGTTAATATATGCTTGTAAATAGAAAATTTGCTTACCTTCTCTAAAGGAATCAGGAAAATTTGCAACAATGCGACTAATAATAGCAGGACCATTGTGTACATGTAGCAGAACCTCAACAATTGAACTAATATTCAATATAGTTGGTAGTTCAGCAAGTGCAATGCAAATTACATCTGATATTTCTTCAATATAAATGTCATTGTCAAATAAATCAGAGTTCTTTAAGAAAAACTCCTGCTCCTGACCATCTGATTCTTGGATTTGTGATTGAATAAACAACAATTCACTCAATACCAGTCTGTCAACAAAATTATTAATAAAATTTAAAATAATACAACTCAGCCTAATGTTTATTTACCTAAGTCGCCTTGTCATATCGGAACGTTCATATTCAAGAGCCAACCCATTAGTAAGGCTCCCAATTAGGACAGAATCATTCTGATTTCCACCAATTTTCTGCCTCAATTGTTGTTCCTTCTTAACATCAGCTTCCAAGAGGTGAAAATTGATACTCAGTAATGCTACAATTGAATTAACCCACTCAATTGCAGACACAATAGTCAAGATACCAATTTTTTGATTGGAACATTTTCTAGATGTATCCAAAGGTGATATAAGGCCCATTCGCACCAAACATGGTAGCACTGGCCTTATTTCAGCTTCACTGCACTCACATAATGCCTCTACATCTAGGTTTTGTACTGCTTTAAACACTTTTGGCGAGACTTGTTTCCGGAAACTTGCCATTTTAGAACATATTTTTCACAAAATGTACACTTTAGTTGCACAAATTACTTGCAAAACATACAGAATAAACAAGGTTAGAATTGTTTATTTGGGGGAATAAAGTACTTTACTCCCTCTAGAAATATGCGTTTGCAGCGCCCCCATTTTTGTGTGCATATATTTTTGTCATTATACTGGGTGATAAAAAAAACTAGTGAAATTAATAAATTGAAATTCAATCAAGATATCATTTCTTAATAATCATAACTGCAATTATCATTATCTAAAAATAGATAAGACTTAATCAATAACTTCACTTAAATTGCAATTTCAGAAATACATAAATATATGAAAACATTTATTTGTAAGTGAAATACAAAGTAACCAGTCATTAAATAAAATAAATCAACATTCATTTGTAATCTTAAATAAATCTAATTTTGCTTTTCAGTAATATAATCCATTCTCAATGGCTTAGTCTGTATGACCAGCTGCTTGTCGGAGTAAAATATAAATTTTCTCCTTGATCCAAGCCTTATTGTAAGGAGCATAGGTGTTGGTAGATTTCTGATACACCAAGCAGCTGAGATCACTCAACTGGTCAACAAAATCAAATAGTTGTGAAATATCATAGGTAATTGTCGGAGTATTAGGATTTCTGCGTTTAAGATGCTCTTCATAGATTTTACACACTCCTTCCATGCATTCATTAACCGACTCATAATCCGAGTAGGTCCGTGTCTTCGGATCACTGCTGGATTGTACCAGAAGAATTGTGTGTGCCTTGAGAAACAAAAAAGTATTAGAATTAGATGTCGAATATATCTGTATATTATTAATATGATAATTACCATGGCGAAGCCTCTATAAGATGAAAGCAAGATGGTAAATTCGGCGACAAGTTGATAAAGCGCTTCTGCTGACGAACCTTTCAACTAAAATGGTTGTTTTGAGGTTGTGGTTATACATTTGGTTACAAATCTAGGGTCTTTCGTCTTGAAATTAGGCTTGGCGGCATAAAATGTATTTAGCAGTATTTAACAAAAATAAATATAACTTATGTATCAAATATAAAGTTGAATTGAATACGAATTGGTAAATTAAACATAATAGTTGCTATATCATAAAGTTATAAATAATTTAAATACATTAGGGAATCATCAGTGTTGCCAACGTAATTACCTAATATTTGCTCCGTCCAAGTTCGTACCACTGCTTGAGAATCACTGTTCTGAATGACCTTGAAGTATAAGCGGCTTGAGGTAAACTATCAAGAAGTAAACACGAATCTGTAAATCAAGAAATTCTTTTACCCTCGCAGAGAAGATGGTAAGAAAATAGTTAAATCTTTCAATTTCATAATTATTTTATTATATTTGTATTATATTTCCAGGCACATACTATTTTATTAGTACAAGCAGGACATTCAGCCCTTACTCGAACATTTGCCTGTTATGATTCTGTTGATGAATGTATGGATGGCATTTGTACAGTATATGAGGAGCATCTAAAAAGACAAAATCCTAAAGCCAATTCAATGAGTTATAACATTGAACAATTGAATACATTTATTGATGAGTTAACTGATATAAATTGCCTGGTCTACATTGCGGATAATGCTACATATGCCCCCTACAACAAAACATGGATAAAAGAAAAACTTCACTTTTCATTACGAAGAAAATCTGTTGACTGGACCTCTGTGAGAGATACAAACTGACTATATTTAAAATTGTACTATAAATTGTAAAATAAATGCATTAGGTTATTGTATAAAACTTTACCTCTTATTAATTAAATTGAGTGATGATATACTTTATATTATATTATATGAGTATATACAATGCATGTGCTTGTAGATATAAATGGCTCTTAATTAACTCATTATCATAGATTAATACTATTTTCCAAGAAAAATTTAAAATTCAGAAAATGGTTCTAGTTAATGTTGGGGATTTTCATTTCGGGAGGTTTATATTCCTGCGCTCTCCGTCTTACATCTCCTACCACAACAATTGTTGCCAACGTATAAAATTACCCCAAACGTCGGTTCCTTCTTCGAGACAGTAGAGGTTATGTCTCTTGGCGTAGTATTTGTAAACACTAGTTAAAATATCAGCAATTTCAAGTGTTGTAGGATGAGTTAAAGTTTTTAAAGATGGTAAGAATTGTAATAGTTGTGCTGGCTTCAGTGTATCATAGATCTTTTTGTTTATAGGCACATACAATATTGTTAATTCAGCCCGGACCATCGGCAATCACACGAACTTACTCCGATTATGATTCTGTAAATCAATGCATGGAAGGAATTTGCAAGGTTTATGAAGAACATCTGAAGAGGAGAAACCCACATACACAAACAATTACCTACAATATTCAGCAATTGTTTGAATTTATTGACCAGTTGACTGATATATGTTGCCTGGTTTACAAGTCCGATATTTCCACTTATGCACCCTTTGATAGAATTTGGATTAAGGAGAAACTGTATATATTATTATGGCAAGCAGCTGGAAGACCAAACTAACAATTTAACTGAGAGAAATGGTACAAAACGTTAATTTTGTACTTGCTGGTTTATTTAATTAACTGGAACATTGATTTAAATTATGACTTGCTAAGTATTGTATATGCATTAAACACAATTAAAATTTATTTCTTGATTGTCATTTCATGTGTATTTTATGTAATGTTTACTGTAAGGATTTGAACATTTTTAATTAAAATGGTTCAAAATATCAAGCAACCAATTATACAAGCGCGTATTGTGAACGATTAATGTTATAATTTGTTGTTAATTTTATTACATGATGTGATATCAGCTAATCATTTCAAATTGTTCCATAAAGAGGTCAAATTTAAATTTCACGTTACTCCCTCTACGCAATTATCTATCACCTACCACAACAATTGTTGCCAACGTATAAAATTACCCCAAACGTCGGTTCCTCATTCGAGACAGTAGAGGTTATGTCTCTTCTGTAGTATTTGTAAACACTAGTTAAAATATCAGCAATTTCAAGTGTTGTAGCATGAATTAAAGTGTTTAAAGATGGTGAGAATTATAATAGTAGTGTTGGCTTCAGTGTGTCATAGATCTTTTTGTTTATAGGCACATACAATATTGTTAATTCAGCCCGGACCATCGGCAATCACACGAACATACTCCGATTATGATTCTGTAAATCAATGTATGGAAGGAATTTGCAAGGTTTATGAAGAACATCTGAAGAGGAGAAACCCACATACACAAACAATTACTTACAATATTCAGCAACTGTTTGAATTTATTGATCAGTTGACTGATATATGTTGCCTGGTTTACAAGTCTGATATTTCCACTTACGCACCCTTTGATAGAATTTGGATTAAGGAGAAACTATATATATTATTAAGGCAAGCAGCTGGAAGAGCAAACTGACAATTTAACTGAGAGGAATGGTACAAAACGTTAATTTTGTACTGGTTTATTTAATTAACTGTAACATTGATTTAAATTATGACTTGCTAAGTATTGTACATGCTTTAAACACAATTAAATTTTAATTCTTGATCGTCCATGAAATTTATGTTGAATATAAGTGAATAAAAAACTAAAATAATAAGGGTATATTGAGCGACTTACTATTCGGTGACATAACCTCAAATCATAGCATTAATCAATAGTAATTTAGTGTGATAATGCTTTATATTTCGATAAAACAGTGAAAATGGGCTCTGAACATTCCTCTCAACAATCTAACATTCGACCTACGAGTTTTGACGATTCTGCATTACCCAGGCATTCAAAATTTCGCCGCCAGCACACTATTGCAAATCCTGGGGCCTCCAATGCCCCTAATGAAGCTCCTGATTATGAACGACCTGGGTCAACTTCACCAGGTCCTTCAGTATGTAGTGACACAGATCTACCTTACATAAGTTACACGGTTAATCGACCTATAGGAGGTATATGATACACAAATGAAACAAACATAATTTTGAACGTTGAATATTGCTTGTAGATTCTCCAAAAATAACAAAGAATAAATTGAAGTCTCAGCAATCTGCTAGAAAGAACCAACCAGTGAAGTCAAGCACAGTGAAGAAATCTGCACATAATATTGTTGTTGTGAAACCTGCATTGGTTGGCCCAAATGTTGATAAGGATCCAGATATTTTACGTTTACAAAGCATTCCAATGTTTTTGCCAATTATGAGAGCCACATTGAATCTTCCAGCTGCAAGAGACCCAGAAGTGCTTGAAAGACTGGATCCTGTCCCATTACAAAAGTTGTGCGCTCGTTATCAGAGCCATATGCATACTTGTGCAAATTTGATTGCAACTGAGCAGAATGCATTGACCCAGAGAGTGAGAGAAATTGATCAGGATGTTGGGAAAATGATTGCTATAGCGACAGAACGCCAAAAGCATTTTGCAAAGAACTATGATAAACTAAGAAAGGTGAACGATCTGTCGCATCATCTCAATCGTTGTCATAATATGCTCAATCAAATCTTGGAATCAATGGAGACATTGAATATAATGCTAGACATTGAGGATCGTTTGGAGCCGTTTGTTTGGACAACGGGTTAACTATGAATCTCATAATATAGGCTGTTTATGTTTTATTTTTGTAAATTTTATAAGATTTATTTAATACATTTAGAAATTCAATAAATGAAGAGATCACTTAATTTAATATGTTTGAAGAAAGAGCATACATATGGTACGAATGCTTTGGCGAATATTCGATCATAATCTCGTTTTACTGCATTAAAAATTGGTGTTGAATAGTCGTTGAAGAGTTTTAATGCACGAGCACTTGCATCTGCATCGTTATGTACCAAATCTTCGATATCGAATAGCAATTTCTGTGGTTTTAAATCGAGTTTGTAAAGTCTCAACTTTAATTTCTTATTTTTGCCAATTCCAAAGGTCATTTCATGCGTATGTGTAACGTTTACTGTAAGGATTTTGAAAATGTTTAATTAAAACGGTTCCAAATATCAAGCAACCAATTATACAATGGTGTATTGTGAACGATTGATGTTATAATTTGTTGTTAATTTTACTTACATGATGTGATATTATTATGTCCAAATCCATTAATTGGGTAACTCATTACTGTACCATTCCATCTATACCAGCTAATCATTTCAAATTGATCCATAAAGAGGTCAAATTTAAATTTTACGTGTGTCGCGTTAAGACGTACCCTAAAAAACAATATTAATATATTTTGTTAGGTCGATGACCGCTACCAATAAATTATTATCAGTAGTATTATTGTATTCGTTACAATAGAAAATACATACCTGAAATCAGTAACAGTGCCATTAGACATACCGCAAAATTCCATATTGTAGTAATCTTGTGTAAAAGAAATTCGCGAATTTTTATTTTCGGTGACATGCATATACTTAATTTTGTATGGATCTATCGAGGGAAGGCCTAGGGCTCTGTTGGGCTCTTTTAGAATATGCAAACCATTTGTGGCTGCTTGGCAAAGACATTTCTTATCGGTGATGTGGCATTGTGGTAATGGTAATGCTGAAAGAAATTATTAGGAGCTGGCATTAAATGCGATAATTATTTTACTTACGTAGCACATCAGCTTGGCAATAATTGATTACTGCTGTTAACAACAAAATTAAATAATTTGATACAAACATATTTGAATATTGAATGAAAGTACATAATTTAAGGGTCACATTCTTGTTCTTGTTGTTGGTTTTATACTATTTGCAATTGCATAATATGTTTGTATAATAAATCCAACGTGCTGTTATGCTTAATAACATTAATATTACTCAAACCTTTGTAATTGTTTGAAAATTTGAAAGTAGCACATTTTTATTGTGATAGTAATGTATTCTAATAAACGGAAATAAGACATCTTAATTCATTTCTGATATCAATTGATCGTTGATTACAAAAATACAGAAAATAATGTACTTATTTGATGATGTATATTATTTTGCAAATTATTTTTGGCTATTTTTATATTGATGAAAGGCAACTTAAATGAATCCTGATAAATTCATAAATTTTTCTATTGATTTGATACATTTGAAACTCTCTTATATGACGAAAAACATTCAGTGTTTATTAGAAAGTTATGTAATAATTGAGTATTATATAAATATAATGGTTGTAAATTTATACTTAGGTGTAAACAAAAAAGGCTGACGCCATAGTGAGAACATTATTTAATAACAATAAAATGAACATTAACTTATTTACCAGTTAATGATTCGTAATAAAATACCTTTTAATATGCACAATGAAATTCATTTTCTTATTTATATTTGTGCAGTTTGCTTTCTTCTTAACGAAGCACCTTAGAATTTCCAAATCAAATTTGATTAATGATGAGAAATCAATCACAAACTTAAATATGTTTATCCATCAAATAATATGAAAACACGAGTTATCTGGATATGCTCCAGAAGAATACGACCTATGAATCTATGCCTTTTCTTTGGAAGCCTGATAAAACTGTTTATGGAGCACTCACTTTTGAGCACACATAAATTAGTATTTAAAACTTATGTAATAAATGAGTATTGTTTAAATATGATTGACGTGTTATCTATAACTTTGAATTGATATATTTTGTTCATTGAATGTGGTAATTCATAAATTGTATGAAAAGTTTCATCGTTTTGGTCCACTTGCTGACAACTTTTAAGTACTATTATTAATAATAATAATAAAACGAACTTATACTAATATAACAACTAATATAAGTTAATTATTTTTCAAGTAGCATCATAATATTCATTATTTCTCAGTAATATCCCTGCGATATTCCCAATAAGACAATGTTATCAATGTTATCAGCTCTGAACATCCTTATATCAGTGATATTAAATAAATATCTACCTGATCCAAGAAATATATGCTTAATCTACGATAGCAATTATTCATCTTCACTGATATTTAACATTACAACACCAGTACAAATTATGCAATTCGATTCAAATAATATTAACCTACCTTATGATACGTTTATCTATTGCTCGGAATTCATCTTAATCTTAACACCAAATAATTATATGTTTGTGGATGAGAGGAAATTCATCCTCCTTGGTCAAAGACAAACGTGTCTCGTTATCACTGACAATAGAAGATTTATTTTTGCAAATTATATGTTCCTTGAAGTTTGTGCAGAGCGTACACTTCTCATTTTCTTTGATTCTGCCGAAGAAGTATTCCATCGAGGATTTAAAATCGATAAAGATTTCAGAAGCGACGTGCGATTGTTTGGTCTAAATTTAACCACACATTCCCCACGTAGACCTGACGAAAGAACTGATTTAGTTTTTCTTGACGTATGGGATACACAAACTAGAAAGTTCAAATATGGAAATGATCTTTTTCCGGGACGATTCAATAAGTTTCAAAGGAATGTGACCGCTATGGGTGAAAAAGCTTCAGTATATATTGGAAACAAGTTGTATTTTCATAAAATGGGTATTATCTATAAACAATTTGAGGCATTTGCAAAATTTTACAATTATCATTTTGTAATGGTTGAACAAGCACCGTCCGAATTCAAGACTTGTTAGTGAATTGCCAATAATTTGCCCGACATTTGCGAATAAAATGTTTTTAATTTTTAGATCTGGAGGCTGAAATTATTATGCAGCATAATTCTTTATTACCATATTTTGATTTCCATGTTTTCAGCTATGCTCAATACGTCATTCTTGTTGAAAAACCAGAGTAATATTTATATTTTCAATTTAAAATTTTTAAAATATGTACTATTATTTTGCAGTTTATATACAGATATATTTAATTTTGTAACTGTTTTTGACTGGCAGATTTGGATGTTCACAATTGCAGCATTTCTATTTGTACGTTTTGCCTTCTTTTTTATGGAAATCCTAAAATTTTCAATTAAGAAAGAAAACAAAACAAAATTTTATAATTATGATACCTCAGTAACAAACTTGAATATGTTTGGTTTGTTCTTCAACCAACCATTGCTATATCCACCAATGAATACCAAAACACGAGTTATCTATGGATTTCTTTTGATAATAATGATATATTATTTTGCAATGTACTCATCAGGCATTATTAACAGTTTATTAACACCAAAGTAAGAACACATTTGCATACAAGAGCAAATATAAAAATTTTTCATTACTTTTTTTAGATATATTAATGACTATAATAATATATGTGAAATTACAGATGGTTTTCATAATTGGGTAAGTTTCTTTGCAAATAGTTTATAAATAGTTTTATAATAGTTTTACTTTATAGATTGCACGTCATGTATTGATGCGTTTAGAAAATGAATCGATATGTTCAACAAATTGGTTGTTTCGGAAACACAACAGTTTGAAAATCTCTAAGCCGCTTACCCTAACGGCTTATTTCTCCACTTCCGGTATGGTCGATACAGGCGGATGTAATATGTCCAGGTTTAGAATTGTTCCCGAAGTCATCCAAACACAAATGATTTCCACTACGACGGTTAAATTGAGTCCTGTTCGTTTGGATTTTGGTGACTTTCTGACGTTGCTCTGGGGAACCGGACTTTTATATCACTGGGAACAAGAGGATATGCTCCAGAAGGATGCGACCTATGAGTCTATGTCTTTTCTTTGGAAGCCTGATAAAACTGTTTATGCAGCACTCACTTTTGAGCACATTAAAGGTGTTGCAATTACCTGGACTATTTACATATGTCTCTCATGTTTTGCTTTTGCACGCGAATTTCTTCAATCTCTTCTCGAGCATGGACTCTATTATTCCTTCTAAGTCCTCGTTCATTGATGGCTGATTATATTCATATCTATATTTAGACGTTTAAGTTTGGAATGAAATATCTTGTACATTTAAAATAATTTGTTGGAATGAAATGTTTCATTTGCTGTCAACTTTTAAGCGTTATAATTAATAACAATAAAACTGATATACGAATAGATGACCTGCAATAAATTATCTTTCGAAATGCATAACAATTTTCATTATATCTCATAAATATTCGTACGATCGTCCTAACAACAGGCAGAAAATGTTATCTGCTTTGAACATTCTCATATCAGTGATATTAAATAAATATCTAACTGATCCAAGAACTATATGTCTGATCTATGACAGAAATCGTCCAATAACATTAACATTTAAGATTACATCACCCGTGCAAATAATACGATTTGATGCAAATAACACAAACATCGACCAACTTTCGCTTGATATTTGTTCGGATTTCGTCCTGATCTTAAATGAATATATATTCGTGGATAGGACAAAACTCCACGTTAAAGCCCAAAGACAAACGTGTCTTGTTATCGACGATGATAACAGATACACTTTTGCAAATTACATATTCCTTGAAGCTTGTACAGAGCGCACACTTATCATTTCTTTTGATTCTGTCGAAGAAGTTCTCCATCAAGGATTTACAATCGACAAAGATATTCGAAATGATATTTTATTGTTTGGTGTAAATTTAACGACACATTCCCCGTTTAGACCCAATAAACGAACTGATTTGGTTTTTCTTGACGAATGGGACACACAAACTGGAATGTTCAAATATGGGAATGATCTTTTTCCGGGACGATTCAATAAATTCCAAAGGAATATATCCGCTTATGGTGAAAATGCAACATCATATATTGGTAATAAGTTGTTTTTTCACAAGGCGGGTGTTATCTATAATCAATTTGAGGCATTTGCTAAATTTTACAATTATCAATTTGTAATGGTTCCAAATTTACCAGCTGATCTAAGGACTTGTCAGTGAATTGTTGATGGTTTGCTAGACGTTAATGAATTATTTTATGCTTTCAATTTTTAGATTTCGAAGTTTTGCGACAGAATACAGTAGCATTGTATTTCGATTTTCATATCTTCAGTTATGCTCAATACATCCTTCTTGTCGAAAAACCAGAGTAAGATTTTTTACATTTAATTAAGAAGTATACTAATTTTATTACAATTTGGTAGTTTCTATACGGATATATTCAATTTTATCACCGTTTTTGACTGGAAGATCTGGTTAATGACAATTGGAGTGTTTATATTTGTGCGTTTTGCATTCTTCTTAATGAATCTCTTTAAAGTTCTAAGTAAACGAGGGAGCAAGGTATATTTGTTTAATGAAGAGCAACCAATAACAAATTTCATTATGGTTGGTTTGTTTTTCAATCAACCCTTGGTTCAATCACCAAAGAATACCAAAACACGAATTATTTTTGGTTTTCTTTTGACAATGATGATATATTATTTTGCAATGTATTCGTCTGGTATTATTAACAGTCTGTTAACACCAAAGTAAGAACAATTTTGAATACAAGCAGCAAAATACTTTTGTTCTTCCTATTTTAGATATATTAATGACTATAATAATATACATGAAATTACAGATGGTTTTGATGATTGGGTGAGTTTCGTTACAAATAAATCTCTCTCTCTTGAGGTTTCAAAATTTTACCTTACAGGTAAATCATCATGTATTTGAACGTTTGGCTAAACGATCCATATGTATCACTAATTGGTTATTTCTTAAATACGGCAATCTGAGAACCTCCAAACCAGTTACCATAACTGCCTACTTTCCTAGATCCGGTATGATTGACACGGCCGGATGTGACATGTCCGGATATCGAATCGTCCCCGAAGTCATCCAAACACAAATGATTTCTATTACGACCCTAATAAGTAGTCCTGTTCGTTTGGATTTTGGTGACTTTCTAACGTTGCTCTGGGGCACCGGACTTCTGCATTTCTGGGAGCAGCAGGATATGCTCCTGAAGGATGCTACCTATGAGTCTATGCCCTTTTATTGGAAACCTGAGAGAACTGTCTATGCAGTCCTTAATTTTGAACATATTAAAGGAGCTGCAATTACATGGCTAATTTGCATATGTCTCTCATGTGTTGCTTTTGTCCGCGAATATCTTCAATCTCTTCTAGAACATGGACTCTATTACTCCTTTTAATCCGCTCAATTCAAGGAATGCAAACGGGAAACTGATACCAAAATATATGATCCTTAAGATTTAATAAACTTATGAAGTTAACAATGAAGTTTCAGCACGAGTGAACTTTACGGGAAGTTCAAACCGGTGTTGGCGTTGATGAAGCCAATGAAACTGGAGGTTCGGGCGTATCCACTCGGATATCCTTTGGCGCATCCTAACGTGCTCACAAAGCTGACTACACCGACGTGGGTGGCATAACCATCACTGTCGACCTTGTACAAAGGTCCGCCGCTATCACCCTGCAAGCACCCAATGTTAATACAGCTTTTATGAGGTACATGATCAACACAATTCTTACATTGCATGTGGACTTGATCTGGGAGCCATCACAACAGAGCACATTATTCTGGATGAGCTGTGGGATGAAATAGTTGAGGCACTGTTGGTTGGTAATTGTGCGTAGCTGCACCCAGTTCAATTGGTTGGTGATGCCTGGATCACCTGCAATCATCAAAATAATTAGTTGAAATGCAGGAGCATTTACAAGCTGAAGAACATACTGTCATGGACCTTGCCCCAGCCGCTCACATAGACATTAACATTTCCAGAAACATAATCAGTGCTGCGTGCCAACCTGATGGGCCTGATGTAGTTGTTGAAGGCAACAGGCTGGGCTAGTTTGACGACAGCAACATCATTGTTCAATGTCTGTGGGTTGTATTGTGGATGGTACCATGCTTCAGCAATGCCCATAGAGATCTTGCCGCTTTGTGGATCGTAGGCCAACGATGCACCAAGAATTACTTGGAAGTCATATGCACTGCAAAGATTTGAGATGTTATAATTAGACTTGCTTGAGCAGTCGAATAAATCTTACTTGTAGATGCAGTGGGCTGCAGTAAGAATCCATTGGTTGCTGATAAGGGCACCTCCGCAGAACTGTCTGTTGCCGTTGATTGTGTGGAAGAGGCCAATCTGCCATGGGAGGTCTCCTTGACGAGCACTTTGTCCATTAATGATCCTTCCTTCTTCCTCAGAGCCTTCAACTAAAAAGTTTAAAAAATTAACCTTCAGTTTTCACATGAACTATAGGCAACCCTGCAAGCATTGACACATTGGGTTGCCTACGTTGCTATTTGAAAATATAGTTTAATTAATAAATTAATTATATGATTAATTGTTACCTTCGTCGACTTTGATTTGATTTGGTGGTGCACCATTGTCATTGGCGACTACTAGTGCCAGCAAACCGGCGAAAATCACGAACGCTCGCATTGTTTTTCTATGTAGTTTCGCACCAGAAGGAAAATATTTATTAAGTTAAAAAAATTGGTGTTAACTGCGAATGCTATCAGCGCATAAAACAATAGAATACTTGCAACTAGAACAAATGCTAGTTGATTTGTACTGACATTTTCGGTGGCGGGCTTCTTATATATACATTCGAGTATTCAGATACTACCGGCTGATAATATTGAAATATTTTCGTGATAAGCACTTGTCTTGACATCTCTCATACATGTGTGTACTAATTAATATATTAGCACGTGTCTTATCAACAAGCACGAATAATACTTTTGTGTTTCGTGCATTTTCATGCATGCCAAAAACTTTTTCGCATTCTTTGGCTAATTTCGCAGGATGATATGTTGCAGTATTGATTGGTAATTTATATATTGAATATTTCATTTGTTAATGAGTGTTATTGCCAATATTTTAAGTATTTCAATGCTGAAGTTTCAGCCCAAGGATTGATGATATGCAAATGACGTCATTTGATGTGGCGTGTTCGTAATTTTTTGGTGGATTTGTTATTATGGTATAAAATGTTTATTCATATAATGAAAAGTTTAAAGTGGGAAAATATGATAAAGCGATTCAAAGAAATGGTTGAAATTATTCGAGTATAATTGCATCAAGGATTATTTTAAAATCAAAAAACCAAAGAGCAAATCTTGTTGCAATATAAAAATTACAAAGTCAAGATCTAATGTTTACATAATTCCAAGTGTTTTGTTTTTGTGATAAACGTATTTACCAATCAGATATATTAATAATATCAAAAAATTAGTACACTTCTCTAAGAGTGTGGTTTTTCCTATATATATAATGAGTATTTAGCAGTAATTGAGATTAGATTCATTAAACTTTCCCCAAATTGCAACTTGAGTGCAGTCAAAAATACATCCACTTGTCCTAATTTTTAAGAGAACCTTCCTGAGTGCTCACATTTTAATTGTTGTTAAGTGAGACATGTGCTAATATTTATCCTTCATTTATTTATAGACATAAAAGTTAGTAATTTATCAGCCACTTTATTGGATAGTTTCTAATACATCAGGAAAACAATTTAATAAGTGAATCACCTTGGAAAGTTTGGCCAATCATCTTAAGATCGAAGGCAATGTTTAGTTAGTTATTAACTTTGTATTAGGAGAGTTGTTTTGTATAATTAAAATAATTTTACTTGCTTATCAGTGATACAATAATGCAAAACGAGCATTACACCTAAAATACTTAATACTTTATTCATCATACAACTGTAAAATTACTTAAAAATGCCATAACTCTTCACAAAAATTTTCCAATTGGAATTATTTTTTTAACAACGCAAATATGCTAAAAATTGTGAAATAATTGAGACATGCAGACAATTTATAGTATTTCTGTGTTTTCTTTAAGTATGACTAATTGCAAAAACTTATAAATAAAGTAGTAAAATGACTTAAGAATTTAAATGTTCATAAAAAATAATTTATGGAACTTTATTTTAAATTGTTTTTCTGTGAAAAATTGACGTATTTTAAAGTTAATTAAAATAAATTCGTTAACTTTAATTTGAATTGTATTTTTAACGGCATTTGTTATCAATTTTTGATTTCCAACCTTTTAATATGTATATGTTTTAAGGAAACTTTTATGATAATAAATAACTTTAATAATAAGTTTATTATAAGAAAATTCCTAATTAAACTTCCTAATTTTGTTAGTAAATTTAAGTGTTCATTTGGTTGTCTATTATTTATATCAAATTGTAGGTATTTTGTCACTAAATTTTATAATATTTTTTAATTAAAATTATTAATCAATAATTGATGTAATATTTTTCTGATTTATTGCCAAAACAATGCTTTTTAAAACAATTTTTACTGCATTTAAGTACAATTAATGAATGAAATAATGACAAATAAATTTAAATTACAACATAGGGAATTTTAAAAAGGACTTCCAACAGGTCTCACAGTAATTTCTGAAACCTGAACCGTGGGTGGCGTTCCCAAAGTGTAAACAACTGCATCTGCAATATCCTGGGCGTCCAACATTGGCGAAATTTTGCACGTTTCCTTCATATCCGGTTCCCCAAGGATGAAATCAGTTCGGACCACTCCAGGACTAACACTCTGCAATCAATGACATCAAAGTTTATCCAGTCTTCATTTATTATTGAATCATTTTGTACTTACAGTAACTTTGATCTTGGAGTTCTTGGAGACCAATTCTTGTCGCAAAGTTTCCGTCAAATCAGTGACTGCATGCTTCGTGGTTCCATAAACATTGATGATTGGGAAGTACAGATGTTTTTGACCGAGCACACTATTGATGTGAACAATATGTCCATCAATTTTGTTGGCGTTCATAATTTGGATTGCTTCTCTTGTAGCAATGCATAATGCAATCACGTTCGTTTCGAATTGCAATCGCCATTTGGCAGCATCTCCATCAACCAAACTCGTATTCTGATGGATACCAGCATTGTTAACCAGGATATGAACTGGTCCAATATTTTTGGCCACCCATTGGAATGTCTTGACGATTTCCTCTTCGTTGTTGAGGTCGCATTTCACAGCAGTGAGTTGTCCTTTGCTTCCTTTCAGTTTTGCTGCTGTTTCCTGGACTCGTTCGATTCTTCTTGCTAAGCCAACTACCTAAAATTGTCAAAACATATTAAACAATATGAAGTTTATAATTTTGCAAAATTAACTTCAACGGTTTTTCTTAAAATGAGTTTAAAATTAAAATTTCCAAAAAGTTCTCCTTTTTGTATTATTCTTGTGATTTTAGGTTCTGTTTTTGATTTTATTGATAGTGTAATGGAATAGATACATTTTAACTACAAAATATTCAGTCATTAATAAATTAAATTCAAATGAAAAATGGAGCAACAAATTTTTTCAAATTTAGATTTTGTGATGTCAGGTGATGAAATCCTTAATTTATTTTCTTTATCAGTCGACTTTCAAATAGATTTTAACATAAGTATCTAATAAATAATGTTATCATATCAATATACGCAAAAAAACATGCTTGAAACTTATTTTTAGTGTCTAGCACTAACGTCAATTTCAAATTATTGTTGTTATTATACACGACTTAATATTTGATAATAATATAGTAAATAAACTTTTAAACGTATGAAGGTAATCATTTGATTTACTATTTTATTTTCTGTTAAATTGCTAGTTTATTTCTTTAATTCTTGGAATTTCAAAAGCAAATATTTTCTATTTGATTACAGGAACTAAATAAAAAATTTTAATTATCTTCAAGTTCTTTAACAGTTCCATAAATATATTTTTGGAAAATTGATGTAATGTAAATTCTAAATTCATATTAATTTTCATAAGTAATTTTTGCAAAAATTTAGATCATATCTTACCAGATCATTGAATTTTTTTTCTTCTCAAAAATATTTCTTTGAAAATTTTTCTTACCTTCAAACCAGCTTTAACCAAACTGGAAGCAATCGCTTCTCCAATTCCAGAACTTGCACCAGTAACAACAGCAACTTTACCAACCCAACGATCCATTTTGTTTATAACAACGTTTAACGACGATCTGCCTTTTAAAACCGACAAAAATCTAATGAGAATAAACTACCAAAACCGGTTACTTATATTTATACCATTTTCCCAAATCAAGATGAGAAAAATAAATCATCAAAGGTGCGTTTGTTTGTAGATCCTCTTGCCAGTTGAAGGTCAAGTGAGTAAACTTTGTTGTTCCGCAAGTCATCATTGCAAAATAATAATTTGAGGATGCCACAATGATTGTTGTTTTTTTGTTTACCAAAGTTGGATGACTTCATTCATAGTATAATTATGTAACGAGCGAGGAAACAAAGAAACGTCTAGAAAACTCATTTATAATAAATGTAATTGAATGGATCTGACATTGCAAAATTATGAAATTGTGCACCTGGCTTATGAGCACACTCAATTCATTGAGTGTGAGATCCAAATCAATTACATTACAGTTTTCAATGATATTTGATAACGTGATGATTTGGAAATTTATTTATTTAACATGTTTCAATCGATATGTTGAAGTAAATAAATTATTAATGATAGGGTTAGATAGCGATAAACATTGTTGTTGATAACCGATCTGGACAAATTGTAATTTTCTTCAGGCATATTATTTTTATGAAGGACTATTATTTATTATTTATAGGGAGTTGAAGGATCAGAACCATGAAAAATTATTTCCACTTAACGTGTTCATTGTTATTATAATTTCTTCATAGAATATATAAAAATAAGTTTAATCAGAAGTGAAACCAAGTTAAATTTGAAATGATATTCTTGTATTTTATTTGTTTAATTTTTCAAAATTCGTATGGAAATTGCATTAGTGAAGATATTTTCCAACAATTCAACCCACGAAGCCAAAATTTTCAAATCACCAATTATCTTCAAATTCTGCGTGGTAAACCAATTGGTTTGGTTACGAACTATGAAACTCTTGGAGTCTTGATTTTTGCTGATAGTTCATCATCGCAATTCCTGCTCAGAGAATTCTTCAATCCTGATCTTCTTCGACCCATCGTCATCAAAAGTTATCTATCATTGGATGTGGAACTCACCCAGAGAAAGGATTTCTACAAGAAATTTGGAACCAATTCGTATTTGATTCTCATACCTGATGTTTTGCTTCTTCTTGAAGACTTCGCGAAATTTGAAAGCTACCTTTTACAAATAGTGCAATTCTTCGATATTTACTCACATCTAGAGTTTGTCGTCATTCTTCCTGTGAAGGATACAAACTGGCTGGATGATTTCTTCATTTTGATGTGGAAAATGCATTTTTTGAACTACCTTTTGGTTTTTCAACATCTCAATCAACTTGAGATCATTGCATACAATCCATTTGAACGTAAACTCACAAATTTCACGCAAACATTTAATCTGAGAGGCCAAACTCTAAATTTCTTTGAAGATAAGTTGTCGAACCTTCAAGGATTTCATTTTGAAGTTGCCATGCTCAATGACCCACCGAAAAATTACTGGACTCGTGAAGACAAACGTAAATATCATGACATCTTCAAAAATTAAGAAATTTAATTTTGTTGTTTTCTTTTGTGTTGTCTAGCAAAATTCCAAGGTGAAGATTTCGAGGTCCTTCAGATGGTGATGACTGCCCTCAATGCATCCTACACCCTCAAGGTCTTTGATGACTATCAAGACATCAATAAACTCGTGAGGAATGAAAGCGTTGACATGACTTTTGCTCAAAGATTTGCAATATCAGAAATTCACGAACTTGTAAGCCCATTGAAACCGACACTTTTAGAATACATCGTATGTGCGGTTCCAAATTCAGAACCATTACCACAATACGAACAGATCTTCACCATCTTTGATCTCTATTTATGGATCTTTCTCTGGATGTTGGTCATAATCTTCACATTCATTCTCCGATTATTTTTTCGAGTTACTTCAAATTCTGAAATTTTGACAACTTGGTTGATTTCTTTGGGGTTTTTTGTAGGTGCAGTACCTCGAGTTCCAAAACTCCCACAAAATTCTCTTCGTTTACTCCTCATTAGTTGGATGATGTATACAATTCTGGTTTTGACCATGTTCAACTCCAAACTTGGAAGCACCTTAGTTAAAATACGATATTCGAGACCCATTCGAAATGTCCAAGAATTACTCGCATCAGATTTAAAGTTAGGATTGGTTAATATTACAAAAAATCATGTTTATAATGTCGAACCGGAACTACAAAGATTGGAATTGATGCCATTTAAAAATGTGTATGAAATGGGACACAATATGTTGTTTGAGAATGAAAATATGGCGTATATTGGGTTGCAAACCATTCTAAGAAGAATAGCACAAACGAAGGGTTCTGATGGAAGGAATAAGTTTTCAATTCTGGATCAGGTCATTATTCCTGGATACAATGTTTATGATGCTCCTATGCATTCAATGTGGTCTAGAAAAATTGAATCTTTGATTCAGAAAGCTTTGGAAGGTCGTTTTGCAGACAGAGGAGCCAAATCTGTTCCATCTTATTTACCAAATTCAGACCCAATTGTTATCTCAATAAATCATTTACTTGGGGCTATAATTATTTGGATCATTGGGATTGTAATTAGTTTTCTGAGATTTCTAAGTGAGTATTTCATTGAGTCGAATTTCAATGTATGTAGTCATTTTAAATACTAAATTAAAATCAATGAAATAAAAAAATATCAATACACTAAACAAACATAAAATTACCATGACATGATGATTGCCATAAGGGCTTATTGATTTGCGCAATTACTGAATTATTTATGGTAAATTGTGCCCATGGGTCACAATCATATGATGTTAGACAAGATTGTTGATAACTTGCACGAAATAATGATTTTTATTACCTTTTCTGTGATTTATCATTTTTCGCTATGATTACTTTCAAATATAAAGTTATAAAATTTTACCTAGAAACATGTTCCCAATACTAGAACTAATTGAATACGACAATCAGAAAAGTAACTAGAGAGAACTTAAAACTAATTGGAAAGTCATTAAAACTCAATCGAGAAATCAACGATCCAAATAAAAGTCGTCTACGAAATTGACTTAAGAATGAATTTCGACTGCAAAAATGAAGTCTTTTCTCTTCTTGATGACATTTCTTCAATTTTCTCTCTGGCGTACAAATTGCATAAGTGAAGATACCATGCAGAAATTCCTCCAGAAGGATTTACGTCATCAAATTGCAAGATATCTTCATGTGTTACGTCAGAACCGTTTTGAACCAGCCTGGAACTATGATACTCTTGGTATTCTGACATTTGCAGAAAGTGCTTCGTCCCAGTACATGTTGACCGAGTTCTATAATCCGGACCTTCCCAGACCTGCGGTAATCAAACGATACGTCTCCTTTGAAGTTGACCGAAATCAGGACAAAAACTTCTATATGAAATTTGGTACCCATTCTTATATCATCATGGTACCAAATGTCTTATTCCTTATCAATGATTCCAATGAATTCGAATCCTATCTCTTGCAAATGGTCCAATATTTTGACATCTATTCGAGATTGCAGTTTGTTATCACGCAGCCAGTTGAGAATGTAACATGGCTGGATGACTTTTTCAAGTTGATGTGGAAGATGCATTTCCTCAACTACCTTCTGGTCTTCCAGCATGAAGACATGCTGGATATCATAGGTTATAATCCGTTTTCTCGTCAACTGATCAATTTTACACATCAAATCTTCGTCGAAAACCGTCAAGGTATCGATTACTTTGAGGATAAGTTGAAGGATCTTTACGGTTACCATTTCAATGTTGTCATGATGAATGACCCACCGAGGAATTATTGGACCAAGGAGGAAATACGTAAGTGATCATTTCATCTGACTATAAGTAACATGGCAAAAATGCAAAATTTTCGCTTTTTTTCGCTGCTTTAACTGCGTATAACTTTTGAACGGATCGACCAATTGAACTAAAATTGGAGCCAAATTGTAGGCCTTGATGAGCACTTTCCAAAAATGGGCTGGTTCGTGCCCTTTTAGTCTTGGGAAGATCAGAAATCGTGTCCCAAGAAAAAAATTGAAAAAAAAGTTTGTAGCGATAAAAACGATATGAAATTCTTAAAATCGCTCGAGTTTCCAAAAATTTTCATATCTCCGAAACTACTGGACCGATTTTGATGATTCAAACGGCACTTATAGTATTTTGACGAAAAAATAACATTAGTCATGGTCCCGAATTTGTCCGGGAGCCGGAAATACCCGAACCAGAAAAATGGGGACCTAAAAATGCAAAATTTTCGCTTTTTTTCGCGTCTTTAACTGCGTATAACTTTTAAACGGTTGGACCAAATAAACTAAATTTGGAACCAAATTGTAGATCTTCACGAGCACTTTCCAAAAATGTATGGGTTAATGCCCTTTTGGTCATGGGGAGCCCAGAAATCGCGTTCGAAGAAAAAAATTGAAAAAAAAGTTTGTAGCGAAAAAACCGATATGAAAATCTTAAAATCACTCGAGTTTTCAAAAATTTTCATATCTCTGAAACTAATGGACCGATTTGGATGATTCAAACGGCATTAATAGTATTTTGACGAAAAAATAACATTGGTCATAGTCCCGAATCTCTGCGGGAACCGGAAATACCCGAACCAGAAAAGTGGGGTCCTAAAAATGCAAAATTTTCGCTTTTTTTTCGCTCTTTAACTG